>JAZHYW010054495.1:0-81316 GCA_037355805.1 Ixodes ricinus
GGGGGCAACTTTCAAACACGTAAAGTCCGAATAATACGTTACTTTAGTTACCACACCAGAATCTCCGCTCTCTAAAGGATTGTACACTTCACATTATGGGCGATTATTCGCACGATGGGATTTTCGGCCCACGGGCCGTTTTTAAAGTCCGTTTCACATGGTGCATATTTAATTTGCACGACGCTCCTGCACGCTCATACCTGCGTCAATGAGGATGATAAATGCGCTGCGTCTGCGCAATTGTCGCCTTCGATTATGCAGTGGCACGGCACGCTCTAAAAACCATTCGCGGAGATCCATAGGTAGCAATACGGGCGAACATCTATTCCTCCGCCAGAAATAATTAACCTTAACCTTTTTTTAACTCGATACGACGTGTTTTGCATAATCCGGAGAACAGAGCGCCATGATAGCAGACGATATTGCGTGAGCGATAGAAAAAGAAAAAAGATTGTATGCTCGCACGCGGAAGCGGAACCTAGTCTATGACGTCATCCACGTTGCCATGGAAACAACGCGGTCCCGGGCGCGTGGCTTCCTCTATCGTTCTCTTCACATGTGTGGATAGGCGTTATTGTTTCTTTCGGTCTTTTTCATTTAGCCTGTGTCTTCTTTTCTCTCTTTCTCTCTCTCTATCTCTCTCTCTTTCTTTTCTGCGTGCTTACGTCTGTGCTTCGAAGCTTACCGTCACGTCGCAGTTGAACTTCGAGCTCCTGGTCGTCTGCTTTCGCACATTATCTCCTCGAAATTGTTTATGCGCCCGGACTTTTGCACGCCGCACGCCCGTGGCGGTGAATGCTTCTGTTCTTAGGTGGGAGTCCGGGAGTGAGTTTGTCAGGAATGCGAAGTGGGTGCTTTCTGCGACCGCGAGACAAAATAGGGGAATTGTGTCGTTGCATTATTGAGGCCACTCCGGAGGGGGCCGCCCCTACGGGCGATCTTCGATTCTGGAGTCGTCTGCGTACGTCGTTCACTAGACTGTGCAGAGCACAAACAAAGCTGCATCACTCCAGATTAAACGAAATATTTGTCGTTATGATTTAACATTTATAGGGTGTTTCACCGATGTAATTTTGACCACTGTTTTTGCTGTTACGAGGCTGTATTACGCGTGCTGCAGGCGAGCATTACAAGCATTCCCAACAAAAATTATCCATAATATATTTAGACAGTCTGAACTTAGTTTCTCAGAGTATGGCAACATTGTTACACACTGTAGATGAGGAAATTAAAAAGCCTCTGACACGCCAAAAAATTTTTTTTCATGCTAAGCGTTGAAATGGCATATCAGGACATTACAAAAAAAATTTTTTCACTATAGAGTTGGGTAGTTTTTTTTATAAAAAATAGAAATACGAGGCCCAATTCAAAGTTCCCGCCGTGCACTGTGACGTAACAGTGTACCGCAAGGTGTCGGGACGGTCAGAAGGGAGGCATCGACCCACGTCACTAAAAAGTGGTTCACCGGAAGTCACGTGAGTTTCACTCCTCGTGCTCTCCGCGACCGTGCCCGATTTTTTACTTTTTTATTTTGCTTTTCGTACGAGCGATCGTACGAAAACGAAGTTTCAGTTCCACTAGCTCTTTTTACCGCTGCACCGTTGATTGGTTTAGGTGTATTGCGTGCTGTAAAATTTGAGGGACGAAGAGTCAGTGGATCGACGTGATGGAGGTCAACGATGAAAGCGTTGCGAGTACAAGCCAGTGTACGAGTGCATACCGTGAGTCCGATAATACAGAGCTATACTGGGCGCAAAACAAGCTATCAAGTTTTGAAAAAAAATTTTGAGAACGCTCGCAGAAATTAGGATTGCTAGTATACGACACGCCCGATCGCATTGCTGAAGGTTCGGACACCGAGGTCGTTGAATCATCGGATACTCTCCAGGCTAAAGATGCCTGCCGTCTCAAAGAATACGAACTGGTTTGTGTACCAAGTACAAGTAAACGTCGAGCACAAAGTACGTATTTTGTCTAGAACATGAGTAGAACTTGTTTACTAGGTGCACATGCGGCCGATGTATGTCTCTCGGAAATGCATGCAGTGTGATCTCTTCTTCAGTTGCTGAAATACCGGGACAGTCCCTCACACAGCACCTTCTAGGCATTGTAGCTGATCACGTCAATTCACTGACTCCGCTTCTTCTACCTTACAGCAACATTAAGCAATGAAAGGCAAATAAAAGAAACCTTGTCTGCTTCGATCGCTCGTAGAGGTGCGGAGAATAACAAACATATAAAAAGTATATTACACGCGCTCGCGGTAAGCACGAGTAGAGATACAACTCACGTGACTTCCGGCGATGCCTACCTTCTGACCGCTCCCGACACCTTGCGGTACACTGTTACGTCACAGTGCACGGCGGGAACTTTGAATTGGGCCTCGTATTTCTATTTTTTATAAAAAAACTACGCAACTCTATAGTGAAACAATTTTTTTTTCTAATGTCCTGATATGCCATTTCAACGCCTAGCATGAAAAAAAAGTTTTTTTTTGGCGTGTCAGAGGCTTTTAAGTCAATCCAGTACGGCTGCCAGCCTGTTGTCTGTAACGCATGCATCACGCAGTGGTGGTACAGCGACAGCACGCCGGTACGATGCTCACCCAGATTAAAACGGGCAAGGAATTGAGCCGAGGACTCCAACTTCACTCCACGTGCTCCGAACTCGGCCACCGATCCCCTATTCCTCGAAGCCACAGTCTCGTGCCTGCAGCAGAGAATGACACTGTTGTAGCCTTCGATGTCATTGATGTCAAAGCTGCACCCGCAATTTTGACTTCAATGCCACAGAAAGTTGCCGCGACACCGACGTGTTGAAAGCAAGCAGTAAGTTTGAAGGGCCATATTTATTTTCGCCTCAAGTGAGATGAAACTAAAAGGTACACGAGCAAAAGCAACACTTTCAGCAAAACACGTTATGTGCATGCGCGGTTCACACTTATGGTGAGACAGAGTTGCCAACGCAGTGGAATGACGTCACATGAAAGCCACGAAGAGTTATATAACTTATAATAAGTAGGGTTCCGTGTTTTCGAATAAATTCGAAAAACCCCGCAGCACCCGCGGGGAAAAGTTCGGTCAATTCGGATTTATCCGATTAACTCCGAAGTTTGGTGTGCCAACGCCTCCCCCTCCCCCTCCCCCCCCCCCTTTTCACACACACCTTTTCACTCACAAAATAAAAAAAGACGGTATTTTACAGTTAAGATTGATCAGCGCTGAGGGTCAATTGTCACAAGTATCTTTTAAATATCTGACCATTGTCAAAAGGGGTCTTAATGCTTATCTCGTCACGGTTCATTCAGGATAACAGGTCGCTGTACTTTCGGGTCACGACAAAACCGACTGTTTTGGTTTCCAGTTGGGGCCATACTATTTGTGTCTTAGAGGAAGGAGAGGCCGTGTTTTTGTAACAGTGAAAGCTATGGACCATAGGGATTGTATGAAATGAACAGGAGGGGTGTTGAAACGTCTCTATTACATCTTCTACCACTCAACAACGCGCGGCCGCGGGGTAGGTTGATGGAATAAGATAGGACGAATGCGAACTTCCCAGCGACGTCTATACCTCCAGGAGTTCATTTTTAAGGTATCGGCGTTTATCGAAGCAAAACTTGTGTGCAACTTTTGTCGTAAAATAAATTAGTATTTCAATGGCAATGGCACCAACGCCAAATCCAGCTGAAGAAATATTAATTGATCTAGCATACGTTTCCATCCGGATGTTATTTATTTATTTATTTTTAACAGGAAACGCTGTGAAATTAAACTTTGAATTTCGAAAAATCGGCAATCAAACAGAAATAAACTCCGATACACTCCGAGTTTTCGGTAAAAAATAAACTCCGAGGAACGCCCTCCGAAATGGACGAAAAATAAACTCCGAAAACACAGAATACTACTTATAAAAGTTAAACGCAAATGCAATTTCAAGTTAATGTGATTGCATAGCCGCTTAAAACTTGACATGGACACAATATCGGGGTAAAAGATGCGTGTCATGTCTCCGCTGTAGCTGAGAAATTTAGCAAAACGTATACCCTCTACTGGCAGCCCTGGAGACCTCGCTCCATGGCGGACACAAAAGACATAACTGAAATTTCATTCGTGCAGAACTTATAAGTTGCCCCACGTCGTCATCACGTTGCCGTTGAAGTACGTTTCAACAACAACAACGTGGCATAACTCTAGACCTCTATGCCCCGTCTGCCATTCTGCTTCATGGCCGTATTGTACTTTTCAATACGAGGCAATA
Source organism: Ixodes ricinus (assembly GCA_037355805.1). Lineage (NCBI taxonomy): Eukaryota > Metazoa > Arthropoda > Arachnida > Ixodida > Ixodidae > Ixodes > Ixodes ricinus. The sequence continues at coordinate 4,258 of JAZHYW010054495.1, forward strand.
AGACCAATAAAGCAGGGTCAAAAGCGCCATTTCTTTACTGTTTATGATTGGTTCAGCGATGATTAGACGCGTACAGGAACATTACGAACACCATCATGGTGCACGGGGATCAGCGCACACCAGTTCGGAGCACGTGGAGCGAAAGTTCACGCTGCAGAATTAAAAGATCCTGGGTTCAATCCCCAATCCTGTCCGTTACGATCTGGATGAGCATCTTACCGGCGCACGGTCGTGCATCACTACTGCATGGTGCGCGGATCCCAGGCTAGCGATTGTACCGAACAGGCTAAATTGCTCTTCTGCACAGCTGAGGGACAAGTCGCCGGTTGAGCCAGACTAACTTCAGGCTGTACAAACACACTCAAAACACAAACAGATCATGGTGCCCTTTTGATGCTCTCTGAATGGTCCCATCAGCTCGTATCGTCGGCTGAGTCTTGAGGTGAAACGAAGTATACAGGGTGTTCGCGAGAAAACCGAACTTGGTTTTTCGCACCGCAAACATAAACTTGACATCGCGGAGAGCTCGAACTCCGTCAGAACGTAGCCCCTGCCGTTCGAACTACGATACCAAAGTTTCAGTACCAACCGTTATCTTATTAAAAATTTAAAAGCGAGTTTCTGAGAATTTCTGTGGAACAAAATTGCGGCCGACGGAGCTCTCAAATACATGGAGTTCTGTAACGCCAGAAACCCAAACCGGGCGAAAATTGGCCCCATTTTCCCATTGAAAATTCCAGAAAATCCTTTATAACTTTTGAATAAGATAACGGTTGGTGCTGAAACTTTGGCATCTTGCTCGAACGGCTGGGGCTACGTTCTGGAGAAGTTTGAGATCTGCGCGACGCCTAGTTTATTTTTGCGGTGCGAAAGACAGGGTTCGGTTTTCTCGCGGACGTCCGATATAGTCCGGCGGTACTTTGCCATCGTACAGTATGTTCAGCAGATACACCAGCAATGAACACCTGACTGTATTGGCGACGATATGTTTCGGTGGCTCCCTCTTCTGGTTCCTGTCTGTGACGTGACAACCAGGATTAGCACTTGTCAGTGACCGTTTTGACGGTCTGTGCAAAAACCATGGTGCAACCTCGTAATCATCGCGTCCTTAAAAAAACACCACCAAAGTTGAGTGTGACGTTGCTTTTATTCTCATTAATAGAATATATCGTACTCAAGACGCCATAGTAAGCGTTTCGACAATCACGGAAGGTCGACAACATCGAGGCTTTTGGTCGCTCACGTTTTTAATTGTGTTGTGTCATGGCATATTCTTGGCGCGCAAAGCTCTCCCGGTCATTCCATTCGTCGGAAAAAACTGAAAAAAAAAATTATATATATATATATATATAAATTTTTTTCAGTTTTTATATATATATATCTGGCACTCTCTCTCTCATATATATATATATATTTATGTATATATGGCTCGATGTTGTTTCCGTGCGCCGTGGCGCTAGGTACAGGCCTGAAAAATCATAGTTATCGACCTCGCTTGTACAGCTACCCGGATAAAAAGGCGCTTGTTTGTCCGAATTATAGTCCTTGCTTCTCACCACACCACAGAGATTACTTTTAAAAAAAAGCTGGAGGTTTAAATCTGAGTGTTTTCTCTTTGAAAACCGGAAAAGATATATAATAAATGCACGCTCGAGTGTTTTCAGGCGAACTACGCGTCTAATCATTCTAGGTAAAAATAAAATAAAAAATAGTGGTTAGTTAGAGTTTCAATAAAGTTTCTGACCCGAAAATGCCATTTCTTTTTGAGACCGAGCAGGTGAAAAGTCATGCTCAGCAGCAACAACAACAACAACAAAAAAACAACAACAACAACAACAACAATAAAACAACAACAACAACAACAAAAACGAACAACAACAACAAAAAACCCTACAACAAAAGCATTAGCAAAAACAACAACAAGAGCAAAAACAACAACAACAGCAACAATAATAATAAATAATAATACATTTTTAATCAACATTGCAAATATAACCACTTGAGTGTTTATAAGAACACTAACAATAATAACAACAATAATAACAACAACAACAACAAACAGTAATAACAACTACAACAACAATAGCAATAACAACAATAACAACAATAACAATAATAAAAATAATGATAATAGTTGATTGCACGAACACAGAACCAGATACAGACACGGGTTCATCAAAGCCATCTAGGGCTCGTTTGATGAACACCACCTTGATGAGCATGCTGCTCGTGAAGTGAAGCAGAAAATCACATATGTTAACAAAATTTGTTTCCGGAGTCACTTAAATAAAAAAAGGTAATTTAATATGATTACTCACACAATGTGACACCACATTACCATCAAACTTAAAGTGAGGGATACACAAAACATCAGAATTTTTGTTTTCTCGAATCGGTCTTGAGATGGGCCTTAGCAAACACAGTTGAGAGCTTTCTTTAATTTTTGCACCGACTCTATGTTATGTAAGTCTTCGTGAAGCTCATTAAATATCTTTTGGTACATAAAAAGATATCTTACACGTTCTCCATAATGCGTTCTTCTTCTGGGCACTTCAAACCGTTGATTGCTCCTGAAAGACCTAGACACATACTTGGGATTCTTAAAGGAACTGTCCCAGTAGTGCCTGGTGATAATGGTGTGCTTGAACAGGGTCTCAAAATTAGGCAACTGAAACGATTTAAACAAGTTGTCCTCTGCAAGAAACTTCGAGTTGTAAGCTACGCTTCTCAGCATACCAATCAAGATACCATCAATCCTGGTATGCATATCATCAATCCTGGTATGCCATCGCCTGGGACAGTTTCCAAATAAAGTAATGCCATACCTTAAAATACTGTATACCAGTGTCTGCATAATAAGTATCCGAATTGACATCGGGACAAACACTTTAATAGAATACAATAGACAGGATACTCTTCTCATTCTTTTGCAAATATTTGCCATCTGCGTGTTCCAGGATAAATCAGAATCGAACACAATTCCCATGTACTTAACATCACAAACATATTCAACAGGAACACATGTACGAATCGGCACAACATGACGTATGCAAAATCAAGGGCCTATCTAGGCAAACACTCCTCAGCGGGTTTGAAAAACAGACAAGTTTTGTTTTTGAGCAATTGATATTAATAAGGTTTGACGCAAACCAATCCAACAGGTGTATAGCGTCATCCTGCAGCATATCTATCGCGGTACTATATTGCAAATGGCGAGATAAAAGCAGGGTGTCATCCGTGATACTGATGAAGAGTACAGTTCTGAATACAACATTGCACGTCGTTAACATAAATGTTAAATATTAGAGGTGACAAAATAGAACCCTGCGGCACTCCCGCTCACAGACAAGCCCTAGAACTTTTTCTGCCGCCAACCAAAGTCATCTGAGACCGGTTAGTTAAAAAGTTAGTAAGAAGTGAAGGAAATGGACCTCTGAAACCATAAAGATTCAGTTTTCGAAGCAGTATGTCATGACTAACTGTGTCGAACGCCCTAGATACATCAAGAAACAGAGCACAGGAGATTTGATTATTGTCAAAACTGGTGTTCAACACGTCCGATAGCTCCTTCCAGTAGAGGCTGTGTGCCGCGACCCTCGACAAAACCGTATTGGCAGGATGACATCAGGTTATGCTTCTCAAAAAATGAGGTCATAACGTTGAACAGATGCTTCTCGAAAATTTTAGACAACGAAGGCAAGATTGATATTGGGCGATAACTTTCAGACTTTCCTCTAGTCCCACCCTTGAATAACGGCTTAACCGTTGCAGTCTTTAGGTTGACCGGTATGCAACCAGAAGTTAGCAACAAAATGGTGAGTTGGGCCAGTTGGTTCATTATGGAAAAAGACAAGCGCCGAAAGACCAGGACAAAGTAAGGAAACGACGACACAAGGCGCACTCGCAACTGAAGTTTTATTTTTGGAAAAACATAGTCTTATATACACTTTTTAAAACACCTCACGTCACTTTCCACGTGCCCACTCTTTATCTAAGAATAAACGCTCTTTATCTGTCAGGGCCACGGAAGGTTCGCTTATGCACTTATCTGCACCCTTCTCCTTTATTGCATACGCCTCATGAATTTCCCTGGTAATCTTTTTGCTGTATCGCCCCAGGATTGCCAAGTCATTGAAAACTGGTGTGCACTCACATCGGTCGCAATGCACAGCCAGGTGCCCAGAAGGTGACTGTTTCAAGGAAGCAGCGTGCTCTCTCGCGCGATCATTTACACAGCGCCCAGTTTGGCCTACGTAAGACCCACCGCAGGAAAGCGGAATGTCATACACAACACCGGTCTCACATTCCACGAACTTATTCTGGTGTTTTTTCTTGCACTCGTCACTCTTCCCTTCAGGATCATTGATTTTCCTGCATAACGCAGAGAGCTTTCTAGGGGCTGAAAAGACGACGGGAACGTCGTAACGTTCCGCTACCTTTTTCAAGTTATGGGATACCGCGTGAATGTAAGGGATTACAGCGGTTCTCATTTTTCGGCGTTCATGAACGTTTCTTTCCACACCCCTAAATTTCTTTTTAAGGCCCTCTGCAGCTTCAACAATCGACCTCAGCGGAAAACCCGCACTTGCGAGCCGATCTACCTGCAGGAGGAAGCTCCTTCCCATTTCCTCAGGACAGGATTTTTTCAGAGCGGCTCCGAGGCACGAAGAGGCAATACCTCTTTTAACTAACTTAGAGTGAGCAGAATTAAAAGGTAGCACACCTTTCTTGGAGCGAGGCTCATAAGCCCAGCACACATGGTCATCTAAGAATTTTAGTTTTAAATCCAAAAATTGTAACGAGCTCTCCGAAGCCTCTCTGTGCTACAGAGAGTGTCAAGACCGTGCAGCGGCTGAGAGAAGCTACGCCTCCCACCTTCGGAATGCCAAAGATGTGACTGAGTTCCTGTGGAAACGAGAACTGTCCTGGCTGCCCAGAAAGCGACCGACCAGTAGGAAGAAGCAAGGGGGGGTTACCTTCCTCGGGGAGGCCTCTCTCCCGGGCAACTTCAAGGCTACGCTTGACAAAGGGCCCAAGTTCGCCGTGGAGCCTAGACTGCCACCACCGGAAAAGCTGTCCCTGGTCAGAAGTTTGGCTGACAAGGTGCTGCCCCAAGACAGGGATCGGTGCATCGCTGACGGAGTGGATGTGCTCTGCCAAACGGCTGGTCTACGCGCGAAAATCCCGAAGTTGACATCCATCGTTGATCACTTCAGAATCAACAATCTCAAGCTGCTCACGTCCGATAAGGAGGGGGCTTTGTTGTCCTTCCGCAGGAGCTATACTGGGAAAGGGCCGAGCATGCTGTCCTTAAGAACTTCAAGCAGGTAAAACCAGGATCCCTGAACAAGGTGAAGGTGAGGGCGAAAGAATTGTGCGGCGAACTATCCCTCTCTGCTTTGGAGAGGAAGGTGAATTCTAGCAAGAAACTTTCCATGAACTTGTTTTTCACGGCGAAAACGCACAAGACAGATGTACCTTTTAGAGCAATTGTTACTGAAAGAGATACTTGGCAGATCCAGATATCTTCCTTTCTCCGCACCCACCTATCAAGCCTGAAACTGCAGGATGAATTTTTGGTCCGGAATTCAGAAGAAGTAATTGAATTTTTGAAAGAAGGGTGTAGAGGGAAGTGCGACGCTTTTTCAATTGATGTTGAGGATCTCTTTTATTCTATTCCCCATACCGTCCTTTTTAACACTGTTAGAAGTTGCATTGAGAGCAGCGGTGAAACAGCCTTTCGTAGCACTTGCGGGATAAGTGTAGAGGGTTTCGTTGAACTTTTATCTTTCTATCTTGACCACACCTATGTCTCCTTTGGTGGAGAGGTGTTTTTGCAAAAACAGGGTATCTGCATTGGTTCGCGGGTTGCGCCTATTCTGTGCGACATTTTTTTAGCACACTGCGACCAAGCTATTCTTGAGAGGCTCGGAGGTGACAGCCTTTTTAAAATATACAGGTATGTCGATGATTACCTGGTCATCGCCCTCCCAGGGAACAAGCTCACGGATAAGAAGGTGGCTGACGTAATCGGCACGTTCACGTCCTGCTCTCATGGGTTAAAATTCACTCATGAGAGGACCACGGAGGGCTCGTTACAATTTTTGGATTTAAAACTAAAATTCTTAGATGATCATGTGTGCTGGGCTTATGAGCCTCGCTCCAAGAAAGGTGTACTCCCTTTTAATTCTGCTCACTCTAAGTTAGTTAAAAGAGGTATTGCCTCTTCGTGCCTCGGAGCCGCTCTGAAAAAATCCTGTCCTGAGGAAATGGGAAGGAGCTTCCTCCTGCAGGTAGATCGGCTCGCAAGTGCGGGTTTTCCGCTGAGATCGATTGTTGAAGCTGCAGAGGGCCTTAAAAAGAAATTTAGGGGTGTGGAAAGAAACGTTCATGAACGCCGAAAAATGAGAACCGCTGTAATCCCTTACATTCACGCGGTATCCCATAACTTGAAAAAGGTAGCGGAACGTTACGACGTTCCCGTCGTCTTTTCAGCCCCTAAAAAGCTCTCTGCGTTATGCAGGAAAATCAATGATCCTGAAGGGAAGAGTGACGAGTGTAAGAAAAAACACCAGAATAAGTTCGTGGAATGTCAGACCGGTGTTGTGTATGACATTCCGCTTTCCTGCGGTGGGTCTTACGTAGGCCAAACTGGGCGCTGTGTAAATGATCGCGCGAGAGAGCACGCTGCTTCCTTGAAACAGTCACCTTCTGGGCACCTGGCTGTGCATTGCGACCGATGTGAGTGCACACCAGTTTTCAATGACTTGGCAATCCTGGGGCGATACAGCAAAAAGATTACCAGGGAAATTCATGAGGCGTATGCAATAAAGGAGAAGGGTGCAGATAAGTGCATAAGCGAACCTTCCGTGGCCCTGACAGATAAAGAGCGTTTATTCTTAGATAAAGAGTGGGCACGTGGAAAGTGACGTGGGTGTTTTAAAAGTGTATATAAGACTATGTTTTTCCAAAAATAAAACTTCAGTTGCGAGTGCGCCTTGTGTCGTCGTTTCCTTGCTTGTCCTGGTCTTTCGGCGCTTGTCTTTTCAGAAGTTAGCATTCCGTTTAGAATAATGAGTAGCACATTACACAAGCCGTCAAAGTTTCTTCGGAGCTCACCCATTCCAATGTTGTCGCCATCGGCCAGTTTGTTGGAGCTGAGGCCAGACATTAAAGAATAAAACTCCTGCCTGCAGGCAGGAGTTTTATTCTTTAATGTCCAAGCACGAAAGGGAAAGCAGACGGAGCTACGCTTCTCTTCAATGTTAGGGTTCTTTCCTCCCGGTCTTTGACAACTCCCGGAAACAAAGCGAAATAAGCATTAAAGTCGTTTGCAAGTGTGAGTAATAGTAATAATAATAATAATATTGGATAATAATAATACATTTATTTCAAAAGACTAGCATATCCACGTCACAAGTGAGGTTCGTCAAAGCCACCTAGGGCTTGTGTGACTGAGCCTAAGCTGCAGTGTCCTCATGAAAATAACAATGCCAAGTACTGAAGAGATTTTCTGTCTGTTCCAATAACATTTGTGTCACTTAAAAAAAAGCTGACGCAAGGGAAAGACACGCATACACACAAGTGCACACATGCGCAAACGCGCAAACCGGTCAATGTCACCGGTGAAGAAGGTCTTGAGAGGTGTTATGTTCTTGGTGTAATTAATCTTGGTGCAGAAAAGCTGGGTGGTTTAAATCTTGGTGATTTCGTTAAACAAATACAGAAGCAAATAAAACTAATAAAAAAACTGGTGTTAAACATTCTTATAAAAATGCAAAGAATTGTGAAGGATTACAGGACCTCGTCGGTAAATAGGAGATGGTGAAGAGCTTTTTATGTTTCTTTTTGGATGTGAAGTCAAAGAAGTCGGAAGGTAAGGAATTGAATAACTGAGGGACATAAAAAGACCGCAGGTTCTTGCCATAGCGGGTGTAATAAAACGGAACAAGAAAAAAATCTTTAATGACCCAGGAGAGTCAATTCAGATCGTTTTACTGAATAGGAGGGAAGAGGAATTCAAGTTCTTTGGACTCGTCATTCGCTTTCGACTTTCAATTAAATGTTTCTTTCGTGATTTCTTTGTTAGAGTTTACATATCGTTTTCGTTCTGTTCTTTTTTCGTGTTTCTCTCAAGTGTTCCTGGGACGACGTCTGGCCGTGACTTTTCTATCGGCAAGGCGGGCTTTCACGGCTCCCACCTTTTCACCGCAGTAGAAGTTTGTGCCACATCGTTTCTTACCGTTTACTGTTGATCACGTCCGGCTTGTTATAAACAGTTTTTTAGCAAAGGATAAATAAAAAAAAAGCACTGCCAGAGTCAGCGTACCAGCTGAGCGGCATTCGAATCGCGTATATATACGCGTCCCGCCTCAGCCTTCGCAGTGTTAACGAAAATACGCACATTTAACGTTCGAGATATATAATAGGAATAATCATAAATTTTATTGACTCAGGAAGAGCCGCGACACCGCTGGAAGGCAACATCCAGTAACATGCATGGAGGCCCGCGATGCCGCGTCTAGATGATAGTGATTATGTGACGGTATGATATACAAGATGTTGACAACGTGTTGTTCTGATCGTTACGAAAACCGCTGCCCGAGTTTCGGAAGTTTGGTGACGGTTGAAGCGAGTCAGCGAGCGAACTGATGTGACCTTGCGGGCTGTTCGATGAAGGTTCTGAGATGCTAACGTCCTGGCAGTCTGGTCGGTCCGATGGTGCGGTCGCTCACTTCGTTGAAGGCAACGGGCTGCAGTAGGTGGCCCAGTCGAAGTAGATGGCGGCCACCCCCAAAAGCTTGAGATGTAGTGCCGTGGGTTTGTTCCCAATTAAAAGCATTGCGAACTATTTTGATAATTTGCACCCGCAAGCGCTTGACAACGATTTTGTAATTACAAACAAATACAAAAAGGGGTTGCTGGCGCTAAATGACGTCATAGTTACGTGGACCAATAGGCGTCGACGCGCTTTTGTTTCGATTGTATTTTTGTTTTTTTTTCTTTGGCTCCGACCCCCTGTAATGGGTAGGATATCAAAATACGCGGCCCGGTATCAGCCCCGTCTTGCAGAGCTGTGGAGGAGCTGTGCTATACGCTCTTTTTGCTGGGCAAATGAGTGTTTGAACGAAGAACACAGAGCGGATTGGTGAGCATACAAGAATAAAGAAACAATAAAAACACTTAGAAACAAGAACAGAGAGCACAGCCTCTGAGCATTTGGAACACAACCTACTCTAATCCTGACCAATGGGCCCCTATGGGAGACGCTGACGCCGATGAAGTGTCACGCTTTGCCATTGGGGGCGCTCGGTAAGACTTTTCTGCCTTTACCGAGCGATTTTTTAACTTCACCTTCTGCGACCTAAACACTGCTCACAGCCTGTGTGCGCACGGTCGCACGGCGCCCGGCTGATGATATTCTGCAATATCTGTTTGTCAGGAACACCTACCGTGGCGTGGCGCCATCAGGCTGCAGTAGCAGTGGCACGTTGGGCGTGTACGTCGCTCGCATGTTTGCTTTGATCGAAAGAGTGCGTTTCTCAGGCACGAAAGCGCAAGGGCAGTTTTGGCTCCGACGGCACTCGTTCCATCACAGAAGTAAGTCGCATTCTCAGATCACATGAACAACCGCAGTGCTAGAGTGCCTTCATCACACGCGCGCTTTTGCTTGAGTGGTGACATCTCAGCCATTTTCCCGGCCAATCGTTTTTTTTTTAATTAATTTTGAAGTGCGCGCAATCCGGTGTCACTCAGCTCGAGCGCGTATAGCTTTGCCTAATGCATAGACGCCATTTTACCGCCCAAGTCACGCACCGAGTGCGCCAGAGCGTCACGCGCTGGCATATTCGTGGCAACAATGGATGTTTTCACCGCGAGACAGACAGACATGTGGGCACCCTACGCTGTGCTAGAGTGCCTTCATACACACGCGCGCCTTTGCTCAGTGGTGACATCTCAGCCATTTTTACGCCCAATCGGTTTTTTATGCATTTTGAAGTACGCGCAATCCGGTGTCCAACAATCAGCTCGAGCGCGTAGCTTTGGCTATTGCAGAGACGCCATTTTAGCGCCCAAGTCACGCACCGAGTGCCGCGAGAGCGTCACGCGCTGAACATTCTGTGCGCAGCAATGGATGTCTTCACCCTGAGACAGACAGACATGTAGGCACCCTACGCTGTGCTGCCAGCCGGCGCACTCTAGGGACGATTCGAATCTATTGAGGTATTTAGCGCACAAGGTAGAGAGAAGAAGGACAAGACAGAAAAGAGCGCTACTCACAACTACGTTTACTGACAAGAAAGGAAGAGAAAGAAAAAACCCAAATAATCCTCCGCGGACTCGTGCATCTACCACAGCCCCGTGAATGATAGCGGCTCGTTCATCCAGGCTAGTGTGGGCCTTTCATTGTTTGTTCAAGGAATTCCCTTTCCTTGTTTGACAGCGTTACGGATTCTGCTCTAATACAACCCCTGTCCTCGTGGAGGATGTAGAAGGCCTCCAATACCTCGCGGGTCAATTTGTCTTTGTTCTTCCCCAAGATGTTGGTCTCGCCGAGTAATGGTCTGCACGTGCATTCCCTGCAATGAAGTGGAAGATTTGCGCCCACTGTAGCCTTCAAGGAGTAATCATGCTCCCGGAGTCGGTCATTGAGGCATCTGCCCGTTTGGCCCATGTAGCTCTTGCCACACGAAAGAGGAATCTTATATATATGACTCTCGAAGCGCATGGACGGAATTTGTTGGCATGCTTCTTGGTGCACTTGTGTTTTGTGGTACCCTCAGCTTGCGCATTCACTCTAGGGCAAATTTGGCTCATTTTTTGTGGTGCAGAAAAACACTACACTTACCCCATAGCGGCTTGTGAGGTTTTTTAAATTATGGGACATCCTGTGCAGGTACGGTATTACTACTGGCCTTGTTTTCTCAACACTGGTCTTGTTGGGCTGGAAGCCTTTTGCCTTCTTCACCAGAGCGTTTGCCACATGAGCCAGTAGGGCTGACAAATAGCCGGCTTTTCTTAGCCTCTTTACTTGTATACCGAAGCTAGCTGACATAGTATGAAGACAGGACTTCTTTAGTGCCGAGCCCAGACACGTTAGAGCTATGCCCCTCTTGATGACTTTCGAGTGCGCCGAGTTGTAGTCTAGAATGCCTTTCTTGGATCGTTTGCTGTATGACCAACAAACATGGGTGTCACCCAGGTGGAGCGAAAGATCCAGGAACTGAAGTACGCTTTCTTTGGGCACCTCAAATGTAAACCTAAGGCCGCCTCCGTACTCAGCAAAGGTCTCCATAATGTCTGCGACTTGTATGTCCTTACGTCCGCCATCTTCAGGGATTACCAGGAAGGTAACAACGTACCGGGCGACCTTGTTCACTTTTTTGCCTCCAAGCACACTTTCTATCGCACAGTCCACTGCTCCCAAGTAGATGTCACTAAGGACAGGGGCGACGCAGGAACCGATACATACTCCTGACTTCTGCAGATAGCACCCATCTGTCACGCGCCCACTGGCTGATGGGACTGACGAGAAGCCGCGAGGAGAGCAGGTCAGGATCAGATAACGCTGCCGCGCCTATGGCGCCTTCGATTGATATGAGGAAACCCTTGGAAAAAAAAACTTTCAGCCTTTCCACTTTGGTGAAGAAGGAAGACCGGCGAAGCTGCACTATGGTGGGAATGAAGTAATGGACGGCCGCAAGCCGGCAAGCCAGAGTGGAAAGGCTGGAAATGGTACCGCCGTCGCTCATATAGATGGGGTAGCTGTCCAGAGTTCTGTGTCATCATTTATTTGCTGACGGACCCGATCCTGGAAAAACTAGCCCTTAACAGCTCCACTGTAAAAACAATTGACCGCATCTCCACGTGGTGAATGATGTTGATTGGGGCGAAGCTCTGGTGGTGCTTGTCTGCGTTGACGCTGAGCCGCAGCATGCCGAGCCTTTCCTTCGTTTTCATCCATGTCAGAAAGAGAATGTGTGATATGGAACGTGGTTATATACGCATTTGAGCATTTGACCTCAGCGCCCTCTCGTATATAAACGTTGAGCCAATGCATGCAAAGTTTAACGCGATTATATACGCATTTGACCGCAGCGCCCTCTCCTGTATAGACGTTGAGCGGCTACATGCAACGTTTCATCCAGGACATCCCCAGCTTTTGAGTTACTACCACATCTCAGAGCCCCCTACTCGTCCCGCAGTCGTGGCCGAGTGTTAAAGGCGATGGACTACAAATACCTTGGGGTCTCCCAGGAAAGGTTCGAATCCTGTGGACTGCGCAAACATATTTTTTTCATCATTTTCTTTTTTGCTCTACACGAGCACGTGAGCCCGTGAGCTCACGAGCAGGAGCACGAGCACCGGACGCCAGACGGACGGACGGACATGGCTAGCCCCTAACTTCGCCCCTGAAAACATTCTGCAGCGCCGCAAAGTCATAGCGTGACAAAACGCTGAGGTTGCGACCATGCACTACAAGGCGCACGCTGGCACACTCTTCTGTGGTCAGGTCAGGATTGCAGTAGGTCGCGGTTTGGAAGGGCCGGAGGAGAGCTTTGCATGCCAAGAATCTCGGAGGCCATGGTTGTGTGTATGTTTGTATACAGCTGGAAGTTAGTCAGCCTCAATGGGCGTCTCGTGTCTCAGCTGTGAGAATTTAGCCAGGTGCGGTACAACCGCTAGCCTGGGGCCAACACGCAGATGCGGCACCTATATCAAGGCGCTGGGTTCGCTTCATCCGGATGGTCTGGGATACATTACCTCGCGCTCAACCTCTCCGCCTCTCTCCACTTCACTCCTCCGCCCGGGCAGACGCCTCTTCGGTCGGCTTCGGCATCATCACGCCGCGCACCACGAAAGCGCTCATCGCACTATCACCGAAGCCCATCTACCTAAGAGAAGCCCTGGCCCTGCTCTGGAGCGCCATTGATTCGCCACACGACACCCTGCTGTACACAGACAACAAGGGCCTGTGTGGGGCGCTTCGGCACGGCCACGGCAATGGAATCGACTGAAGAATCTCGAGTTCTATTGTTTGTGTCATGTATCACAAAAAGAAGCTTTCAATACAGTGGATCCCGACAAACAACAACCCTGCCGACCTGCAATCGCACCTTTCGTACACGTCATTTTTTTTTTAATGGGGCGCACGTTGGTAGGTTTGTGACGGCACTGTTCTTAATCCCCACCCCTGCCCGTTTCGATCTGGATGAGCATCGTACCGGCCTGCGGCCGTGTATCATTATTGCGTGGTGCACGTTAAAGACCCCAGGCTAGCGGTTGTACTGCACTGGCTGAATTTCTCATCTACAGCTGAGAGACAAGTCGCCCGTTGAGGCAGACCATGTTCTAGGCTGTATAAACATACACACACCCCAAATCCTTCTTTTTTTTTGACGGCACTGTTTAGGGCTTTGGCATTGCTACAGTGTTGCATTGCGCGAGAGCTGCAGCTGGCACGCTCAGGTGCCCCCGTCTGTGTCTACCCGTGGCGCCGAGGAACAGTGCCGATCGTCAGAGAAGCGGCGAAATCGGTGGAACGTTGAATACGCATTGCCAGCGGTGGAAAGTGCATGATTATCTGGTGGTTTTTGTGGTAAACATAACATTCGCGCAAAAAGAGCGTCATTCGAAAACGGTCCTTTTGAGTTACTCTTGGAGGCGTTGGGACTGATGGCGGTAGGAACGCTGTCCGCCCATACCTGCTCGCGCGCAGGCAATGGAAGAGAACCGTTTTCGAACGAGGCTCTCCGTGGAGCTTGTCAACTGATAACTTTAAGTACGTTGGTCAAAGCCATGGGTTCACGGGCGCTCGAGCACCATGAGCGCCGATAAAAGCTGCGCACCTGTGCAAACACACTCTTCATTTTGTCAAAAAGAAAAAAAAATGCTCGCGCTGCAGTTTATTAGCACCCATGGAGTGATCCTAAGAGGAGAATTATTTTGGAAACTGGATACCTCAAACGTTCTGAACGGCACCAACGGTAGCGGCGCACAAAAACAGAGTCGTTTACATCCGAACATAAATAGAGAACCCGGTCGAGGTCACGCAAGAAAAAGGTGAAGGTATATTCTTTTCATATAAGTCCTCCACCTTTTTTGTATGTTCGCTTCTAACTTGTCGTTGAAGTCTTTCTTTTTTTAGACATCTGCTTTGAACGATGCGAGGAGGTGCGACCTTGCACTTTGAGAGCCGCTTCCCAAAATGGCCGGCGTTATAGCTCTCACAATAGGCTCGTGATGGACTTAATTTCCGGTCGGCTGCATTTGCATAGGCCGACCCCATTCACGGCAGATTGCGAGCAAAGGAAAACTGTTTGGCGCCACCGCCACCGCAGATAACGGATTACGAGCAGCCTCCCTGCGGCCCCCTTCCCCATTTACAGTCGCTGCTACCCGTTGCTGACGTCACGGGATCACGTGATGTGTAGTCACGGCCTTCGATCAATAAGGATGGCTCGGTGCTCTTGGAGTATGGGGAAGGGGCATAGGCCTGCGGTTATCCGGGGAAACTTGACGATGAAAAGCGACGCCCGAAAGTGTCATATCGCTCGCACTCTGCGAACTATATAGACAATTCCAATAATCGCTATCTTCTGAGAGTGCACAAGTAGCTCTCCTCTCGGCGGAATATAAAACACCACGCATGCGTCCACGGTCCGGTGACTCGGCATTTTTTGCCGGTCACAAGCGCTGAAAGAGTTCGAAGCGCAAGTTCGTCTGCTTCTGCAGAGGGGTTGCGATAATGTCGAAGCGCCGAGCTCTTATTGGCTGATTGAAAATAAAATAGTAGGTAGACCTCAAGGCATCTAGCATGGAGGTCTACCCACTGTCCTTTCAATCAGAGCCAATCAGAGCTCGGCGTCGTTCTGACGTCACCAGCAACCCCTGCGCAAGAAGCAGTCGACTTGCTCTCCGTATAGTCAGTGGCTGCTCAATATACGCATGCGCGTGATTTATTATGTTTGCTCTTTCGCTTCGCGATTCGTTCTTTGGTGTCCTTATCGGCAAGACCTAGAATATTATTCGCTGCAGAGAGGTAATAATAATACAGGAGAGTCTCCACGTGTCAGTGACAATAATATGGAACAGAGCAACGCGAGAGGAAATGTCGTAAGGCAAAATGGTAGCAGCTGACATCAACATGTTGCATGCTCCTCAGCAGAAAAAAAGGAAAATGCATAGCAGATGCTTATTTGTTGGTTAGATTTTGTTTTTGCTTTTTTCATGAACAGATGAGCCCATTGCAATATATTGTGATATATCGTGGCCTAAGTCTGGTAATGCGTGCATTTCCACAAGACTCGAATGTTGTTTGATTTCATCTAGTTTATCGGAATACTGACTTCCAGTTTTTCGACTTGGATGTGGGCAAACTAGACTGCCTTCGTGGAGTGTCCTTTTTGGTCATCGAGTGGCTTCTTTCAGCATGATTTTGGCGCGCACTTTTAAAAGCACGCTGTGGACAGAGAAAACGTGGGCTAAGCGGGAAAAATATGCAAGTCTCAAAGTTTCTCAAACCTGTCATTTGAATGTTCTTTTGTGGGTATGTCGGCTTATGGGCACCTGAAATGTAAGAAATGAGCGGTTTTAAATCTCATTTGAAGGCGTCGAGCTCTTCCGTTGTGGGAACAGCAAACCACAAATACGAATAACTGTGTTTTCTGTGACTGTCCTCTATAATAAATAACGTCTTTCTTAAAAAAGAAAAACAAGAACAAACTTTGGCAAACTAGTTTGTGACCAATCTTCGTAGCTTCACAATTTTTCGCCTCGAAGAGGACCAGCAGGTGCTCTCGGCCTCGGTCTTCAGAGAGCGACCCATCCAGGCATAAACGTTCATCAAAAACCGTCGGCCAGTCCGACGGAATTCCTTCATCCCACACCGGCCTCTCTGATTGCAAACCGGAGTCGGCAAGCGCGGTCACTCAGCCGTGCCAAAGCCCCGGTTTCCTGGTGTGGCGACTCAGACCAGAGCCTCACTATGACGTCACATGATCACGTGGTTCCTACGTCACGCGATGCGATCGATGGGACGGGGCGGGTCTTCTAGAGTGCCTAGAGTCAGGACAGGGAGTAACTCAAGCCATGGAGGGCCTTGGCAATGTAATGGGGGACGCCTCTTGCTCCGATTGGCTGGATGCGCGCACGCGTGCATTGTCGAGAGGCGGTGGAGAGACTGAGGAAAGGGGAGACGCTTGCAGGCGATAGACGCTTTCCTGTCCTCCTCGCAGCTCGCGTTGCGAGACGCGTTCCATAAACCACGTGACTGCGATCGAGTAGTTTGGAAACACTCTGAAACCTAGGCACACTAGGGTCCTCGAGCGACGGCAGTGCCGCGAACGCGGCGGCGGCAATGGGGAGGCCAGCAGGCTGCAGGGCCGGCAGGGGAGCCGTTCCGACACCGACGGCTGGGCGACGGCGTCGGTGGAGGTCTCACGCTAGGCCTAAGCCCGTCATGCAGGGCGGCCCAAGATGTGCCGGCTCGCTGAGGTAACACTGACCGGGCCGCACTGCCATGAAGCGGCAAAACGTGCGTACCCTGTCCCTGATCGTGTGCACGTTCACGTACCTGCTCGTGGGAGCGGCCATCTTCGACGCACTCGAGTCCGACCACGAGGGAAAGATGAACAAGACGCTAACCTACATCGAGGACATGCTGGTGCGGAAATACAACATCAGCGGTGACGACCGCAAGATATGGCAGACGGTGGTCATCAAGATGGTGCCTCACCGTGCGGGCACCCAGTGGAAGTTCACCGGGGCCTTTTACTTTGCCACCACCGTGCTCACCACCATCGGTGAGTTGCTGGCCTCGTGGTCCTTGTGGGCTGGTCTGGTGGACCTACTCGCGCGGAGGATGCATCGCTTTACTTGTGCAGTTTCTAGCCTACTCGCGTATTGGTGCGGTTCGTTCACCTGTTGAGCAGGCCCTGAAGAGCAACAGGGCGGTCGATGGCTGTGACGTTTGCCTGGTTAATGATTCATCTGACCATGCTCTCTGGACGTGGATACGGCTCTACGGTAGTATGAGTCATAGGCGTATTGTAAAGGTGAAATGGAATTCCTACAATTTTATTCAATTGCTGTTTTAACCTTACCTCTTGCTGTAAGGCGACGATTCGGTAAATAACCACGCGACGGCTATCGAAATCCTTAAAAACTAGTTCATAAAAAAAAAGCGAAAGCCAACGTTGTCTTAGTAGTTCGCTCTTTTTTTTTAGAAATGTTGTGGCTGATGTAACATACAGTGCAACCTTGAACGTGTAGTTAGATGACCACAGATGAGGGACCGAAAGGAGGCAGAAGCTTTCCGTCTAGCTTCACTAGCACAGTATAGAAAACGACAGAGGTAGGAAACAACGAAAGTGATACGCTGCCAATAATAGGAAATGATGCGCATAGAAATTATATGCTGTTTAGCAGGTGCTTTTGGGCCTATCCTCAAACTGTTTATTCGCGTTGGGAAGAGCAACATATATCGTATTTGTTGAATCTCCTATTTCCAAGATACATATTTTGGGCTCAGTCATACTTGGATGTGGGATATTGCTTGACGAGTTTCGTCTTTCACACATCTTGATCTGTCTAAGAAGGCTCATAAAAAATATTTCAGGTTCTACATGACGATTGAAACCTGAGACTGTGGTTCGAAAAACGGAAACTCGTGAAGTAGAAAGAAAAAGAGACAGACAGCGTCTCAGATTTCACCAGATTTCTGAGTATCCTTCCGTAAATTAAAGATTTCTTTTTCTCTCTCTTTTTCTTACCGTAACGGTGATCGGGACGATTGCTTTGCATATGGATTCGTTCGGAACTAACGGTGCCGGCAGGTTAAGAATGCAGAAGTTCAGCCATCCAGCACGTGTTCCCAGCCTTCCGTCGTGCTTTCGCCCTGCGTGCTCACGATGACACCGAAGTATTATTGAACGCACGAAGCTCGCGCTGGAGGCACACGTAAAGCGCGTCTTCCTCCCCGAGCTCTTAGCTTGGACCGGTGGCTCGCCGCCATTTTCTCACTCTATAGTATATTTTTGCATTTTTCGTATCGATAAAATGCTGCCAGAGTTGAGTACCACAAAAAGTGGCACTTCCCTAAAGCCGTGGTGCCACTGCTATAAGTACATCGTGCAAAAAACCCCTCTGTAGACACTGTCTGTGCGTCTTCCTTGTATGACGTCACATTGGTCATAGACAAAACTGCCTGCGGAAATGTTCGAAGCATGTGTGAAGCAAACGTGCTTAGAATTGATGCTTCAGTGCATCTCTGAAGGCCTACCTCTGCCGGCCTGTCTGCGTCGAACACAGTCTCTTTTCTATGGTGTGCGAGCAGAGTGACCACGGCGCCACGCAGGACAGACGTCTAGAGTGGTTCTAGAAGACGGCGAGAACCACCGACGTCCACAGTGGTTCTCGATAACGTCTGGAACACCCTGTCTTCTTTTCACCATCCCTCAGTCAATGAAAGACGACGGGCTCGCGAGGGATCTGCAGGTTTTGCGAGAGCCGTTTTAAAAAGGGGTTAGAATAAGAACATTCGTGAACTGCAGATTAACAAATACAGCTTTATTAGAATATCTCTAACTACTAAATGCACAAAGAAAGACGAACACACTTTATTTTTATTCTATTTTTTTACAGGAAATGATTTGTATCTAGACTCTAGCTTCGGCTGAACGTAGCTTGACTTTTTAATATCAGCCACCTGCTTGCTCTTAGACTCACGCATTTATATATATATATATGCATACAGTGCACGAAACCGCTAATGCATCTTGACATTGGTACCTTTGTTGCAATTTTTCTTAGTTCATTTTCCGCCCAAGAAACAAAGTAAGGCGGGAAAATTATGTAATTTTACCACTTCAGTTTATTTTTCTCGGGCAAGGACATTCCACCATGGTAGTAACCTTTATCAAAACCTTTCAGTTACATATATAAAAAAAAGTTCTGGCGATTAGACGTGCATTATTCTAAGCAATGTTTCGAAAGTGCGTTAAAACAACAAAAAAAGTATTTTATGGTATACGCGGGTTTCACCATCATAGGGGCCTTTTTTTTTTATCTGCCATCTTTGTGATCCGGAAAGCAGACGATGAATCGCAGCTGTTCTGACCAGTGTACAGTGTTTACGACAAATGCACGTAATCATTCTTCGCACGTGTAGAGCAAAGAAGAAGAAGAACAAAAAAAGCGCCTTTTGTCTGTCGATGATCCGCGAGGTCTAACGCACACGTTCAACAGTTGAGCTGCACGTGTGCATACAGCGTCCTGCACATCCATAAGCCGCAGTCACACTTCGTACATCCTGCAATATAGGCACGGAGTTTCTCTGCAGGCACTACGGCAGAATTATCTGCGAACACGACTCAAGCATCTATTCGAAGCACGTTTTTTTCGTACCTATGCATGCTTCGCATAAGTTTGCGGACATATTTTGGATGACTAATGTTACAGGACCCTAGTACAAGGAAGAAACGCGCCTTATACAGTGTTTGCAGACTGTCCTTTGCAGGACAGTCTGCAACTTGCAACAACTTGCAACTTGCAACAAGCACAAGCTTGATGCGGTGGCCCATATGCAACATCTTCGACGACGTAGATATTTTTTGCGGGAAAAAAGTTGGGATGGTTTAGCCGAAAGAAGAACAAATTTATATTCTCAAGTTGTCACATATCCTCCGAATAAAGCATAGCGGTGGTAGCCGTGGTGTTTGACGACGCGTCATGCAATCGTATCGTGCAAGGAGGACTCCTACACCATTGAGTATTAAGCAGGAAGCACCTATTCTTCATTGAATGAAATGAAATGAGAAATAGTTTGTGGGGAAAATTTCTCCACACTGATTTAACCGGGACTAATTTTTTCTTCTCTAAATTGAGCGATTTGGCCACGGCGAAGATCACACACGACGTGAGACATACCGCCGATCGGCTGGTAATACGGACCATGTACGGCTACCGCCCTACAAAAGAAAGGAAAAAAGAAAAAGAAATACGACGACACAGTTGGAAAAATGCGAGAGACACGACGACACGTGTTTCACGCATGAAACAATAAATAACGCTACATCTTTCATTGTTTCATTCGTGAAAGACGTGTCGTCGCGCCCGTCCCCTTGTTTTGTCCTTTCGGTAACGTATAATTTCACCAAATGTGCTCCCCTTCTGAATCTAGAAACTATATATGTCGCTCAAATATGTTAGTGAAAATATGATTCTCTTCGCGTTTGCAGCAGACGATATGTCAGATAGAGCACCGCAAGTGCTCGGTCGATGAAAAGACGGAGCTGTCGAACTTGGGATTAACGTGTATTTACAAACTTTAAGGAGGTGGGGAATCTTGCGAATGGTGATTGCCCTCTGTATGGTGCGACTACGTGAGCATACTGTAGTTCGCCGAAAAATTTTAGGTTTTTCGTTAATAATCTACAGCTCGTTCAGTTGAAAGAAAGGTTTCGGGCAGGAACAACGTAAACTTCTCAAACTAAGCTAAACATTTTTTTTTTGTAAGCTTAGTGAGCATAAATGTCTGTTCACATGAGCTTAGTGAGCTTTTGTGAGCTTAGTGAGCTTAGTGCGCAGAAATGTGTGCTCGAAGAACGGCTTACTGCGGAAATCTATTTTTATATATTAATATTAATATTAAACTTTCCTTCGAACAGTTTTGGAGTTCCATTGAAGCTTTGGCAGGCGTTTTAGAGATTTTGCTCATAAAAATGTGATAATCAAAATTCATATCGTTGTCATAATGTATTTTTAGTGCCTATATAATCTAATGGTCTATGTATGGAGTTGCAAACTTACAAAGACTTTCTAAAATATAAAAATAGATTTTTGCAAAAAAAAAAATAAACTGAAATGATTCAGGTGAACAGAGAAACTCCAGCTGCTATCTGAAGTTATCGGTCGTGTAGAGATATGCTGCCTCCGTTATGTGAAATTTTGCTTCAATCTCGAATTTTCAAGACAACGAGTGGCGGAAGTTTTTTTCAAAGAATTATCAATGTGTTTTGTACCTTGTTTTGCTCATGTTAATTGGCGTGTTAGCCGCGGCTCTGTTTCAAAGGGTGCCAAACCCTCCACGATCTTCATGTATTATCTCTTTCTCTTTTTCTCCATTGATGTCTTAAAGGAGGAAAATTTTCGCGGAATTGTTTGGAACTTAACTATCACATAACTACGCATACGAATGATATGTTAAATGTATAATGAGCCAGCAGAATTTACGAGGTGTGTTGACACCTTGGTAGATACCCCGGTATAAGAAAAGATTGAGCTTATATATAAGGTTCTGCGTTTTCGGAGTTTATTTTTGAGCAAATTCGGAGGGTGTTTTTCGGAGTTTATTTACTTTTGCAAATTCGGAGTTTTTCAAAGCGTCCGTTCACAATACACAGGATTCGGAGTTTTTCGGATGATTATGGTCGTAGAGTATAGATCTTTAAAACATGTAATGTACAACAATAAAAGACAATTCAACCGCAGAGACATTTTTATTGCACAGTCAATATTTGCACCATTCGTGGTGACATCCATTCACAAGTTGTTGTAGTATATATGCAGGCATATTTTTCAATGTTAGTGTCTGTCAGCGCAGCACGCCCCTTCCGATTGACCACGCGAAAGAGAATGTTCTTTCGACATTTGCACTGGATATGGGAAGACCCAGCAGATCCAGTTTGCAACGTGAAACGATAAACCACTCTCATAGCCCATAGTTTTTTTGTTTTTTTTTAAGAATATGAGTTTAACAAGCAGGTCATGCAGAGAGCTTGTTGACAAGGAGGTCACTTCTGGGAGTCGCTTCAAAATCTGAATATTCTTTAGCTTAATCAGCAGGGAGCTTCCGCTCTCTGCCCATGGTGCGGTTATGCTGGAATGAACTGACTGAATCTCGGGAGGCTGTCATCAAAGCGGATGGCGAGGGAACGTGTGCAAAGGTTCAATATTTAGCGAAAGGAGGCCAGAGGAGGGCGAATGAACTTGTCGGAAAGTACCATATCCGGGAGAAAGGCCCCAAGTGGAGTGGCAGGGAAGGTGAGAAGTGTTCAACCTTGGTTCGGCTATTGTTGTGGGGAGAGATCTTGATTTTCATAATAACAAGGACCCTCTTTGTAAAGCTTGGGAGCGTAAGTGGAACGAACAAAAGTGGAAACAAGAAAATAGAATAGAAAAAGTTGTTCTAGGATCCAAGGGAAAGATAAAGGGTAGTCTGGTTTTCACAGATGGCGGTCCCCGAATTCGGAGTTTTTCGGATAAATCCGAATTGGCAAAATTTTTACCGCCAAGTGTTTTTTGGATTTTATCGGATTTATCCGAAAACGCAGAAGCCTACTGAGTTATATATAATGCAGAATTAATATATTTTTTGTGTTAGATTAAACCAGCGGGAGAGACGTTAGTGTTAGACCATGCGTCTCTGTTACAAACCAGTACGGTATAAAAAAATGCATGTGCACAGAGAATGGAATTTGTATGGTCACATCTGCAAAAGAAGAGTAAAGAAGAACAGACACACGACTATATTTTTTAAAAGAGAATGCAACACCTTTGCATAAAAAGTAATTACTATCTACCACTTTACAAGTCCTATATCCACCAGTTGACTCGCACTGAAGGATGTTATCTCACAAAAAGTTTACCAATGATGTTTGTTAAAAAATATCTAAATTTGTTTAATCACATTTTGTGCGTTTCAATTTTATAGCCCTATAGTTAAATCATATAACGTATTTATACATTTTTTTATTTATCCCTTGGGGATAGAGGCATTACAGGGGAGTAATGAGAGACAATGAGAGTCACATTATCATCACTAGTGAATATTATCATGTTCACAAGACGCGGCACCGCGGGCCTCCATGGTACGGACTGCTGCCTTTCCGCGGTGCCGCTGCTCTCCAGAGCCAAATAAATAAAGACTAAATACTAAAGAACAAACAAAATAACAGTGAAAAAATACAAAATAGTTAAACAACGGGGAATATATGGTTTGATACGCTTGAACAGAAAGGGTTTCTTTTTCGATTCTTTTCTTGCGAGGTTTACTTTTAAAGTAGCGTGTTCCGATTTGTATTAACTGCCTATTTACCGTTTCCTGTTTAATCGTACGCTTCATTAAAATTGAGATGATCAAATTGGCAAATATTATAGTGATTTGTTCTTATTCCGTAGCCACAAATTTGTCCTTATTTATCGACAGAATTGCGAGTTGCGGTTTTAGCGCCCCTTCCGTTGCTGCCCCGTACAATACCTTCGAATACGAAAAATAATTGCCGGCCAAACTAGGTCTTTTACGTTTTAACGCTAATCGCTGACTGATATATGTCTAACATTTACACGCAGTACCAAAAAGAAAAAAACCCGCAGCAATGAATACATTGGGAATTGTTCCTACTGATAATTTGATCATCTGCTCTGACCATGATTATTCAGGCTGATGCAAGTGCATATCGTGTTTATGTTTTGAAATGGGGAAGTTAGCTTCGAATGTGGGCCTGGTATCTCCGGTGTGGATGAGAAATTTTGCCAGTGCAGTATCCCTGCTAGCCTGGGGCCTCGAACGTCAATCACGCAGTAGTGACACGAGACAGCAGGTCGGTACGATGCTCATCCAGATCAAATCGGGCGGGGTTGGGTTCAGTTGCACAGCCCGTTGTCCCGAATCCGTTCTGAACAAAGCAAAGTTACAGCCCCGAACAAGTAAAAGTAGGGGATACAAGACGCTGA
The DNA here is from genome assembly GCA_037355805.1 of Ixodes ricinus. Lineage (NCBI taxonomy): Eukaryota > Metazoa > Arthropoda > Arachnida > Ixodida > Ixodidae > Ixodes > Ixodes ricinus. Next base: position 27,994 of record JAZHYW010054495.1, read on the forward strand.
CGGTTGCATAATGTCAACACGTTCACGTCGAGGCGGGGTCACGCATACCGGAGTCCGATTAAGATGCCACGTAGGAAAGGCCCGGTCGCAGCGAGCTTTCCTCATATATACTCTGCACTGTGCATAAGAAACTCGGTCACTAAATTCCCCCTTCAGGTTGATGGATTAAAGTTTATTATAATTGTAATATGTACCGTCTAAAATTTAAAAAAAATGAAGCATAAAAGAGATAGTTTGAAATCACTCGTATACACATCGTCACCAAACTATTATTAAAAAATGAAATATCTTTTATTTTATTATGCAGCGCATTCCGAGGTGGCTTCCCGGATTCCTCATAATCTCTGAACTTAACTCTATGCAACATGTTTTAGGTTTATGTACCTCTTCGTTCTAACACATTGTTTTCATCGCACCCTTGGTACATCTGTTCAAAGGGCACAAACAACACTTTCACAAGCTATAAGTGTCTCTGGTTTCTTTTTCAAAAATTATTTTACTGCTTCTCTAGCATGAGCATTGTAAATATAAAAATTGATATAATTATAATAAGAAAACGACTCCCGTGTGTATGGCGCCATTAATTTTATTCCTAAGCAATTGATTTACCCCCCCCCCCCCTATTTTCAGACAGAACTAGCTGGCAGGTCGTTATCTGACCCGACAGGTGTTTCCCGGAGGCTTGACCTCTGGTTAATAGTACACCCGCGTCATAATGCGCTACAATTCTAAGGAATCGCTATCGGGCAACTTATGTCATGCACGAGTTACCCCGAAAGACATGTAGGCTCATTCACAAACCCATATCCAATTTACGTCCGAGTATGTGTGCAAGCCTCTGTATACATATGTATTTTTGGAAAATCGAGATATCATTAGAATGGTAGAAATTCGCATGCACTATATGGCCATTGAGAGCTATAGCAAGGCACGGTACCGACAATCTTATTCTTCACGAAGCAAAAAGTGTGACCTTAAAAGGCCAGATCCCACGTTTTTTTATGTTGTCCGCGACTACAACTCAAGCCTCTCTCTCTCTCTCTCTCTCAACCGACTTGTGTTCTGACACTTTGCCAGCACGAAGAAACAGACAAAAACAAAAAAAGCTGCGTATACAGTGTTTTTTTCCCCTCACTTCTGACTGGTTCGTGTAACCTTTGCTTACACATCGTTTCAGTCTTAAAAACCTCTGACAAGCCCCAAAAAAATTTTTTTTTTCATGCTAGGGTTGAAATGGCATATCAGGACATTACAAAAAAATTGTTTCACTATAGAGTTGCATAGTTTTTTTTTATAAAAAAATAGAAATACGAGGCCCAATTCAAAGTTCCCGCCGTGCACTGTGACGTAACAGTGTACCGCAAGGTGTCGGGGCGGTCAGAAGGGAGGCATCGACCTACGTCACTAAAAGTGAGTTCACCGGAAGTCACGTGAGTTTCACTCCTCGTGCTCTCCGCGACCGTGCCTAAGATTCTTTTTTCATTTTTTTTATTCTGCTCTTTTTACGAGCGATCGTAGAAAACGAAGTTTCAGTTCCACTAGCTCTTTACCGCTGCACCATTGGTTAGTTTGCGTGCTGTAAAATTTGAGGACGAAGAGTCAGTGGATCGACGTGATGGAGGTCAATGATGAAAGCGTTGCGAGTACAAGCCAGTGTACGAGTGCATGCCGTCAGTCCGATGATACAGGGCTATACTGGGCGCAAAACAAGCTATCAAGTTTTGAAAAAAATATTTTTAGAACGCTCGCAGAAATTAGGATTGCTAGCATACGACACGCCCGATCGCATTGCTGAAGGTTCAGACACCGAGGTCGTTGAATCATCGGATCCTCTCCAGGCTAAAGATGCCTGCCGTCTAAAGAATACGAACTGGTTTGTGTACCAAATACAAGTAAACGTCGAGCATAAAGTACGCATTTTGTCTAGAACATGAGTAGAACTTGTTTACTAGGTGCACATGCGGCCGATGTATGTCTCTCGGAAATGCATGCAGCGTGATCTCTTCTTCAGTTGCTGAAATACCGGGATAGTCCCTCACACAGCACCTTCTAGGCATTGTAGTTGATCACGTCAATTCACTGACTCCGCTTCTTCTACCTTTACAGCAACATTAAGCGATGAAAGGCAAATAAAAGAAACCTTGTCTGCTTCGATCGCTCGTGGAGGTGCGGAGAATAACAAAAATATTTAAAAAAAAATATTACACGCGCTCGCGGTAAGCACGAGGAGGGATACAACTCACGTGACTTCCGGCGATGCCTACCTTCTGACCGCCCCGACGCCTTGCGGTACACTGTTACGTCACAGTGGACGGCGGGAACTTTGAATTGGGCCTCGTATTTCTATTTTTTATAAAAAAACTGCGCAACTCTGTAGTGAAACAATTTTTTTGTTATGTCCTGATATGCCATTTCAACGCCTAGCATGAAAAAAAAACTTTTTTTTTTTGGCGTGTCAGAGGCTTTTTAAGTCCATACGCAGCTCTATGCTACAAGCATGTGGCCTTGCACACCGCTTGCACTGCACGAGAGCGCGTGGTTGGCTGGGGCACTGAAAGCCAGGAGCTCGCGTCTATGGCATCGGATGCGTTTTTGAGCTAAAACGAAGTATAGGAAGTCTCTAAAAAAAGTTTGATGGGCGATTCGGGCATATAAAATACCTACCAAAAATGCTTATGCTCCTAACCTAACCTAACCTAATAAACTACAGCGAAAGTGAAATTAGCATCACTGGCGATTAAACTTGGCACGGTTCAATGGGCATAATTTGAGAACACACCCATTAGAAGAGTAGGTATATTCTATGGAAACTAAACGGAGGCAATACATTTCTTTTTCTCAAATGGTTGGACTGTCCTAGAGAAACATCAGCAACAAACGTGGTTAAATGTTTCCCGCACACGAATGCACAAAACATTTACGAAGGTGAACAGACGCCATATTGTTCGTACACATTTGTCACAAGTTAAGGTGTGTCATTTGGGATAATGATTCCATACTCCTCCCTCTAAACATATAGCTGGAAACGCGCAGCAGGCAAACGAACAACCACAACAGCCATAGTTAGATGTTCAAACGCAACTATACTGCGCAATAGCCTGCCACTTGCAAAAATGCACGAAGAAGAACAGACGCCATCTTCTCATGGCAGCAGCGAGATCGGGGAACTCTCCTCAAGAATGAATCGTTACACGAAGTGGCAGCTTGGCGAAGCTCGCTTATCGGAGTGGGTCCGCGGGCACGACAGGAAATTGAAGTCGGATCTGTCTGGCGCAACAGATGTACCTCAGTCCCTCCGGGCACTAGGGCAACCGCATAGCCGCGTGCAGATCGGGAAGTCGAGCGAGTCCGCTCGGGTAACTGGCGGGTTAGTGTTGGTCGGAAAGTGTCTGGTTGCCCCCTGACATCAGTCGTGGTTATGACCGCGACGTCGTTTTTGCGTGTTTGTCTGTACCACGAAAGAAAGCGATAAGGATGAAAAACAGGTATAGAAGACCGCATCGGAGGCTCCAGATGCAGATGAATGGTTGCGCGAGCTTTCGAAGAGGATGTTTTCTACTCATTGTAACGAAGACACATGGCCAAGCGCCTAGTGACGTGTATTCAGTAAGGGAATGCTATAAACCGACTCGATGTTTACAAACGAGTCAGTTCTTGCCCACAGCACACAACAGCTATCGGCACTGCGCATGCGCAAAATACAGATTCGCGTGCAGTGGAGCTTCTGGGCATGCGCCGTAGTGACTACAGCGCCACCGCAGCTGCGTGACGTCACAGCTGCTTGTTGACTGTATATGGGTATACAGTTGATCTCGCGCTGTAAAACGAGCCCGTAAAAATCGGCACCCGCACATTGAAAGCTCAAACTTTCACCGAATGTGCATTGAGGGGGTGGATTTTGCCTGGTGAAATTTCAAACCGTAGTTCTCTACCTGTGAAAAATAAATGAGACCAACAAAGCTGCCAACGCCAACGGCGGACGGCTTCGCAGACGACCGAGTTAGCGATGAATCTAGCTTGTGGCGCCATCTCCCGAAACACGCAGCAAGCAATCAACAAAAAGCGACGTGTGCCTGCCAAAGGGTGAGCATGCTGTCAGTCTGATTCTACATATCATAGGTAAAGCCACTGCGACAAGATGTCGGATGTCCCGACGTGTGTATTCTCGCAAGATTTCGACAGAACTTTGCTTTAGGCCGGAAAATTTGAGCATTGGCGCGTTCTGTGTATTTTGATGAGGTTGTCACATAAGCCTTTTCAAGTTAAAATAAAAATTGAATCCAAAATATGTAATAAAAGATAGGCACGCTGCGAAGCCTGCCCTCTTCTTTTCTTGTGCACATCGAAAGGGAGTGCATTCAAGCATAAAGGAGATGGATGGACTTGAAATAAGACAGACTTAATCGATCAACTACGGAAAAAAAGAAAAATGCTGGCAGCGCCAATTTGGTGTGACTGCTTTTTAAGCTGAATTTGTTTTCTTCGCTCTTCAGCTGCTTTCCTCGCTTTATTATTTGAAAAAAATATTAAAACAAAGAATAAATAAATGAATCGAAGAAATAAAAGGAAGAAAGAAAAGGAAGAACGAAAAGGAAAGGAACGAAACTGAATTTCTGCAAACGCGATTTTCACATGGTCCGTGCAGTTAAACTATGCAACTTTGTAGGTTTACAATAATTTTCTTTTCCTTTGAGCATTTGTTTTTACTCGTATTTAACGATATCTAATATATACCCCACTATAACTACTTTTGTGTCGAAGCCAAGTGTTGGAACTATGTAGTACATACGGTAGTATAAACGTATAACTAGGCCGTGGCTGCGGAACGAGCCGCGTAAGCAGCCACCCGACAGAATGTAATGAGCTCCCATTTTCCTCAAAAACATATTTTAGTGGCGCGTGTTTTTTTTTTTTTTTTATCTAGTGAAATTGCAAGGCGCAGATTCGTTCCCGTGAAAAAATGAAAACATCTTTGACATTTTAGAAAGGCGAATGCCGACGCAAGACGACCAAGTGGCGCCGAGAGTTGTGTTTGGCGTGCCTAACGAGAGTTTGACGCAGTACGCTATAACTGGGAACTGTGTACGTTATGGTGGCGGTCGTTCAGGCTTAAAATAATCACGCGTAACCTAATTTTCCGCAAGAGTTAATCATCCACGCTAGGTAAACCTCGAGACAATGAGAACAAAAAAACCTGGCTTAGATATTTTAATTAACGCAATAGAGGGGCAATAGTACTTCATAAGGTTTTTAATGAGCAGCATTTAACGGAGATTGCTTTTACGCTAGGCTTTAGCGAGGAAATTGTGACGTCACGTCCCATGGCAACATGACGACACAGTCACGTGACATATCGCTTCTCGTGGCAAGGGCTAATGACGTCAAACAAACAGCTTTGCTACGTTGCTCATCTTTGTCAGTCATTCAATACACGTTTTAGTAGTTTGTAAAATCAGGGCCGCTTGATAGATATCATCTAGGCCCTGATGGGGAAGGGACAATGGGGGATTCGGGTCGTCGTCCTTTGAATGGCACGTTGCACCACCTGTCGGGAACTCCTGTCGTCTGTGTCGACGTCCGTCGTTGTAAATATCAAGCACGTTCTCGTTTTCCGCAGACGCGTAACTACGACCTGAAATTTCGCAGGGTAACATAAATTTCGGTTACGCGGCTCCTTCTCCGCAATGAGCTTTTATGAGATTGCCAGCACTTCGGCCGGGTTTCAAACACGCCAACCGAGCATGCGCAAGCCTGTGCACTGCCTAGGAACCATCGTGGTGTCGGCTACAGAGAGCAAATAAAAATATAAAATCCCGACAACACGAGGACTTGAACACAATCCCGGGTCCGTCAATATGCACCCGTGTTGCGTGTGACGTTGATGTCGTACGGTGATGCAGGAGCCAAGTTTTTCGGCACATTTAATTCAGCATTGTGGGCTTCACGCCAAACATGCAAAGTTTTTTATAACGCTAAATGAAAAAAAAAAGAGCTTCAGCGCATGGTTACTTGCTGGCATCGGTGCCTAAAGAACAACTTGAGATTAGCAGGAGAATCACGGGTTGTCTGTAGTTTCTAACGTAAAAGAGGACGATCCCGATTTTGAGCCCTCGTGGGTATAACATCGAGGTAAGTAGCGTATAGCATAACCACAAGCTTTTAGTAAGAAAAATAAAATATGGCACAGCAACTCAGGGCGCAAACGAGCTGGTGGATATTACTATAGACGTAACACAACCCGAAAGGTGTAGCCCGAAACAACCCATTGCCGTTTGAACACGGGACCTTACAACTCATTTCCAAAACACCCCTTGCACTTGAACCCATCAACTCATTTCCAAAACGCCTTGTACATTTAGGCCCTTATCCTAACAGTTGTCTTTTGAGTTTTCGTCTAATCACTCTTCTTGTTAAAAAAAAAAGTTGGATGTGCGTTTCTTTTCTATTTTAATGCATTCCAAAAGCATGTGTTTCATTCAAACACTTGTTCACGTGGGTAATTCTACTTTAGCCACATTTTTAAACAAGTTCTTGAAGATAGTCTCTCAAATACGCTTCTGTGGAACAGACTTTGCGCAATAAGAAGAGCGTTTTATGGGTGATAAATTAGACCGGGAAGGAGAACTGCAATTAAGACTTTATTTATTATTATTTTTTTACAGTGTCAGACATACAGTCGAAATGCACGAAATGCATTTCAGGGCTGAAATGAGGTCACCAAGGCTCATAGCCTCCCGTCAAGGGCAACATGACACTGGTCACAGCGTGAAGGATGCTTCGGGAAAGGACGAAGTGATAAAAGTTACGAATACATGAAATGATAAAACATCGACGACGGGGACGGAAACAGAACTTCTTTCATTTAGCCACAACATAGAATGACACAAAATATAAAACAACCCCCAAAGGTTTCAACGTTCTCGAAGGGGGAAAGGAAAAAGTTGAAGAGAAATTGGTGAAGGAAAGAGAAATTTCCTAAAAATTTAAGTTTAAAAAGCACTAGCGTCACGGCAAGGTATCAGTAATCTAGTCGTCTCTGGTGTTAGGAATTCGACCTCTGTTTTTGTCAGTGATAATGAAGGTGCAGAAATATTATTGTTGACAAATTACAAACATGGCAAATGATTCTATGATTTCTCTCTCAAATCTGTTGTTGTTCCCGCCCAGTATTCTAGTATCTGAGAAATCAGGAGAACAGTCATCGGACGTGCGTCTGTGAACGACGATTGGGTGAAAAGACTCATTTCAAGCTTTTGATGTTTCCAAGTTGTGTTCTGTGGTCGATGAGTGGTCGATGATTATTATTGGTAAAAGTTTAAATAAGTTTTTATTTTTTTCGGGTCGGGTTGAAAGGGAGACAGGGCGGGGTAGAAAAGATCACCGGAGAAAAGCTCACCGGAGATAAGCTCTCCAGAGAAAAGCTCACCGCCAAACTGTTCGATGCTGAGTATAGACGGATGCGGAGGAAAGCTCACCTACACGAATCTAAGAATCGAGCGTTCGACTCAAGTGACATATTCGTTCAATCAACTGAAGTATGCTGGGATGCCTTATGCGCATGCGGTCATTCTGCACGTTCGAGAGGCTAGACGTTTAAGCTACGACTATCATATGATATATATATAGTATTATTCTAAATATTTAAATATTAAACGATCTGGTCTCTCTGATATACTATCGCAATATAATGGCGTATGTAGCACCATATTCCGAATATATAAATATATATATTACTACAAAACGTCTGCAATACGTCAGGCGTTTCAACAAATAAAATAAATAATTTCGATAATACTCAATTAAAACAAGTAGCGGGGGAAATATAATCAGTGCAGAGGGCTGCAGCTCGAGTAGTTACTGGATATTAATTTATGAAATTACCTTTCATGTAGTATACTGACACCGCATTGCCAAATCTCCACACTTCACCATTTGTTTAAGAAGCAGTGGTTTTAATTACGTTATTCGAACGGAAAAGAGAAAAGGCCGTATTTCTTCTATCCCGGCTACGTCAGAATTAAATATGGTGACACTCGCGCGAAATGGGTTGACATAAAAGCCGAACAAGGATGGAAAATGAAAATCAAGATGACTTAAATCGGGATTTAAATCAGACCAGGTTTACTACGATGATTTCAATAGAACCTTAAACGCAGAAATAATCCCCAAATCTTTTGTTTTACTTTCCTGATTTTTTTATCATTGAATGTTTTTTTATATGGCTATATATTTTGTATTTAAATCAAAGAATCATCACACAAGAAGTATTTATATCTGACTGAACAGGAGCAAACACCAGTGGTCTTCGGAGCAAATCGATGTGATGAGCTTTATTTCTACTTCAGACTTCGTTCATCAGTTACGTCACATATTTTTTAATTAAATCAGAACGCAAAACATAGAAGCGAAAACTGGTAAAGTAATGTCGTATTGCATGAAAAGCAAATCGCAAAAAAAAAGTCCAGTACAGCTAAAAAAAACTAAGCTGTTTTTGTTTTAGTATGGCGAATTTTCATGAACAAAAAGCTGTTAAAATTGCAGTCATTCTCTTTTCCGCTATGTTTTCACTGATCGCAAGATCTGATCAAGCAACCTGCCGTGTTTAAAAATGAATATAGTGATAAATAATCAATATTTTTAGCTACAGTGATATTCGTCTGATTTACATCAAATAGATAACCTAAATTTGTAAAAATCTAATTTTTTTTTAAATTTTAATTACAGCCTAGCAACCTTGTGTGAAGTGTTACACTGCGTGAGACTGTCAACATACACAAACGATTAACGTTTACATTTTAGTGGTTGTTATGAAAACTATACTAGTACGGTGGAAATAGCTCATTCGGGCCACAAACTTATGCGATAAAAGTCTGACGCTGATCAACCCTTTTTCTAAGTAAAATGCGAAAAATCGCTTCCCGCCATCTCTGTTGCACGGTGTACCGCCTGCGTGAAAGACGCATAAAACATTGGTAGCACTACTGCTAATAATTGGTAACGACCACTTTACATAATAGTTTAATTCGAGGTGAGATTTTGTTCGGGTCTGTCAGAAGACTGGTGAGCTTTTCTACGGACCCGCACAAAAGAGGGCGAGCTTTTCTCCGGTGAGCTTATATCCGGTGAGCTTCTTTCCGGTGAGCTTTTCTCCGGGATTCGCAATGAGAACCATCCTCCCCGAGACTGCAAAAAAGCAAAAACGACGCAGAAAGGAAAAAAGAACACATTTACTTGGGCCGCACGATCTTTATGTTTGTTCGTTTCTCTTCGAAGTCGTGCCGCCGCATTAGCGCAGGGGCTATTTTGGTATCAGACGAGAAATCGGTATGCGTCGTTTTTTGTGTATCTGTCGTTTTTGCTCCCTGCAGTCATGGGGTTGTGTTATGTCGAGTAATCTGGTACGTAACACTTTCCAAAAATTGTCGTCGTCCACAAAAAAAAAAATACGGCTGCCTATATTTCAGCACAAGCTTTCTTGTAGAGCTCAGCTACGCATAATTTCAAATCATAAGCTTGGTTTTGACGACAAACGATCGATACAGGCCACTTTCACGAAGGCGGTCGGGCGTTTCTGGGCGCGTGCCTATATGGACGCTTGTGAACAAATACCGTACTTCGCATCTCTGTAAACTTTTTGTCGCTTTTATAGTGACCGAGAAACCTCGCTTCCGCGAAACTTCGTCACAATTGTCAGTTCGTCATCCCGAGCCCAATCATCGATGTAGTACGTTTTTATACCTTAAGACTTGTAGATATCGTAACAAATAATTAAATTATTCGTAATCTATTGCTATTTTAAGTAATCTTGTAAATATTTTATACATTTATTAGGAAGAAATCACAAGAGTAACTGATAACTTTTGGAGGTATACTAAAAATACTTGTAGCCGTTGCTTTTTTCCTCCTCTTCCAGTAGCGCCGCCCTTTGTTTGTTGAAGTTTCCTACCAAGAAACCCCCAAACCAAGTCTGCCGACAGCAGGACGGTTTACCAACAATGGTGGATTAAGATTATAAGTAGTCTATAATTAGGTGATTCTAATAGACTTTTTTGTTAAAGTACCCAAGCTCAAGGAGCGTGGCGCGTTTCGTTACACGCTGTGCGAGTACTGCCTTCTGCAACAGTAAACTGTTCTAAAGTAAAAATCCAAAAACAAATGGCACTTCGCACGGGCGTTCATTAACGAAGTTAACTTGGTTGTTTACTTCAACTATTTAATACAGATAAGCGCGTGTACCTACGTTCCCAGTATTCTTTTTGATGCTCGGGTAATTTAGCGAGAGGTCTATTCAATAATGAAAAGTACGAAATACCAGTTTTTAAAACGGCATAGAGTTCTGTTTATTTTGAAAATTCAAAGTAATCGGCCGTTACTTCAAAAAACGCTTACTTTTTTAAGTAACGGTCAATTACTTTTCTCCTCAAGTAATCTAATTTATTACTTTTTAACCAATGATAATGGTAATTGTTTACGTTTTTCAAGCAACGTGCGCAAGACTGCAAGCGGGCACACTCGCGCTGGTCGATTACAACGCTGTAATGGCGAAATTACGGTGTGCTCCAGACAACACACTGTTCAGCGTTTGAGAGTTCAACCAGTCACTGGAGAAGCCGAGTTCCATACCCCATCTCACAAACAACTGCAGTGAGTACAAAGGCCTGGCCTCGAGCGCGTGGCTTTAGAAAATGCCTCTTATGCACGATTCCTTGTACAAACAAAAGCAGCGTTCTGTCCGTGTTTTTCTTCGTCCGGTCTCTCTTCCTTCGCGCTGCTTTAATTCTCAAGTACGTACCAACTCGCCCGAAGATTCAACTGTGCTGAACTAGGCTCAGGCACGTATTCCTTTGTCTTTACGGCAGACGTTTCTGAGATGGAGAATAGAGAAAGGGGTCCGTTTGCGGGTATGGAATGTTTGGGCCGCCATATGCGTCCCCGGGTTAGGGATACTCTAAGGTCGCTCCAAACGTGATCATCTTTCAAGACCGATCAACACCTTCTGTATACTCTCTATGCCTGTCGGAAGCGCTCCCCGAGGCCGTCGTGTTTACCAATTCCTCCTCCACTTCTAACTCCCGTGTGCGTCGCGAGACGGCGCTGCCTACGTTGGGAGGCTATAGAAAGCCGATTGAAGAGAGGGTCAATCTCAAACCGTGGGGAGCGTTTGACCAATTCTAAATGTGCGGCGCCATCCTGCGGAGATTGATCGGAAGTTCAGCATGGGCGACATGCGTTTTCGCTGTGACACGCGAGGAAAGCGGGACAGAAGGCGGAGGCGTTTGCAGACGATCAATGTTTGTCACCCCTCGTAGCTCGTATTGCAAAATGCGGCGTATAAACCACGTGACAGCGATTCGAGCAGTTGGACGCACTCCGTAATGCAGGCACTACTAGGGGCATGAGCAGACCACGCGTATCGCGCGCAAAGTCCCAGCGTTAGCCTCCTGAGAGTCTGTATTACAGAGAGCTTTCAACTGCTTCGATCTTGGTCACGTGGTGTCTGGGCACCGTTTGCAATGCGAGCTGCGAGGAGGCGACGAGAGCGTTGATCGTCTGCAAACGTCTCCGCCTTTCCTCCGGTTTCCTCCTCGCCACGCGAAAACGCAGCGCATGCGCACTTGCGACCGATCGCCGCAGCAGGTGTCCGCCATTTAAATTGCAAACGCTCCACGTGTTTTGAGATGGACCCTCTCTTCAATCTAGGCTCTCTGTTTCGCCCCAACGAAGGTGGCGCCCCCACCCTGAAGCAGCGGCGGTGACGTGCAACTTCTCGGACTGTGGCCTTCCCCTCCATCTGTACTTTTCCTCCATCCGACAGGCACAGAGAACACACGAGGCGTTTCACTGATAGTACCAGCTATTCAGGTGTCGGTGGAATACGGACCACATAAAAGCGAGCTCATTCGCGCCGCGTCTGAAAGAGCTCGCGACCTCGCGCTTCGCGGCTTTTCCTGTCATGTAGCGCTATCTCAAGGCAAAGTCAGAAATGAAAGCGAATCTTTGGTAGGCGGTGCCGTTCAGGCGCCCTTCTCTTCTTCCCTGGAAGGCCTATCCCACATTGTGTGCTTGTCTTTGTCACCGTGATCAAGCTTGTATCATCTTTCTTTTCTACGTACCCACGTTTCAATATGCGTGCGCACCTACTTCCCCGCAGAGCAGTAAATACAGTATTCAGATAAGTACGTCATCCTATAAAATAGTATGCACGCATATTCGCCTTTCGGAAAGGGTGGATGCACTAGTGGTGACAGCTTATAAGCACCGAATTCTGGCGCTCTCCTTTAAAAATAATACGACAAAAATTTGGCGAAGATCAATCGACCGCGCGGTCGGGCGGACTAGGACGTGGCAGCTGAAGTATTCCGCGCAGAAACAACAACAACAGAAAAGAAAGAAATTCTCATCGCTAGAGACGTCTGGGCTACGAAGGAAGGTGCCATAATTTATTCAGGAACGTACGCCGCGCTCGGAATTGGCGGTCGGAGAGAATGCGGAAGTTGAAATAATGCCGAAACTGTACACCGCGGAAAGCGTATGATGGATTCTGAGAACTGCTTTTGAACATCTGCTTTCGGTGAATGTGCATTTCTGTTGCTGCGTTTCTTTTAAAACAAAAGTATTGCCAGTTTTTCTCTTTTTCCCTGTTTTCAGATTAAACGCGATAAAAGTGCCATAGCACTCAAAGGGATTTCTTTTCTTTTTTAACAAGCAGCAATAGTTGTTGGAATGAAATGCAACAGAACGCATGGTGAAGGATTATAATATTTTCAAAAGTTCATCGAGCAACACTGTCGGTCGCCATTTTTTGGTTACGAAGCATGTGATTGGATCCGAGTCTTCGCCGAACGCTGACGTCACACTCGTGTCCAATACACGCTCGGAGTACGTGCCCGAAACAATGGCGGACTCGAATCAATTGGACGCAGCAACTACTGGATGGCGCGCACTTTTAGAAAAAGGCTCTATTGTGAATGTGTATACTGGACAATTCCTCTTCGTTCATGCACACGTTCTTTTGGGAGCACTGCATCATTATAGAGAGTTTCGGAATCGAGGGCCCCGACGACGCCTTGGGCACCCCAGAACAGCTTGGGGCGTCGCACTGCGCATGCGCAAACGTTCTGCGCATGCTCTCTATGCGATGCCCCAAATCTATTTTCTCCGATATGCCGCCCGCGCGTGACAATCCGACTGTGAGATGCCTCCGCGCCTGTTTATTCTACTAATACTCAGTTCCTACTCCCCCCACCAGCCCGTGTATATCTTAGGTGGGACCGTGAAGAAGATAGAGATACTTATGGTCATTTTCTGATGGACATAATGTTTCTTGAAATATGGCGCTTATGCATACCTGCAACGTCAGAGTAAAACGTGTTAATTCATAATTTTAAAAAGTAACGCAAAAGTAACGTGCCTTACACTTTATCGGTAATGGTAACGTGTTCCTTTTATTTTGAGGCAACGTAGGTTGGTAACGCGTTAGTTTATTTCCAAGTAACGAGTAACGTATTTCGTTACTTTTTTCGGCAACAGCTACAACACTGCTATGTGTCACCAACAGAAGCAAGCCAGGTCCATGCGGGGTTCCCATTTGTTGAAAAAGGTGATTTCTTTGCAGAAAAGTAGTGGTAATTCTGCGTCTAAATGAACTTGAAGTGTATTTCAAGTATTTGGACCTTCAATATGTGTAGTACACCGGTATATAGTTTTGGCGTACCTTTATATTTTAAGGTTGTTTCGAGCGCCTAATATGGTATACACTCAGCTGCTGCCACCAACAAAGCCCGACCGCTAAGGTGCACTAAAAACATTAGTTGTAGTTATACTGAACAATAAATAGCTCGCGGATACACACGGACGAGAACACGAAGACACGATCAAGCTCTGATTCACAACTGCCGTTTTTATCCAGAAGAGAAGGAGGAAGTGAAAGTAGTTATTACTATAGTTATTGTTCATTATGCTGATCCAGCTAGCCCACCTTAATATTTTAGTATATTATTATTAAACTCTCAATATATTTTGCGTATTTCATCTTAAGTATGTATCTTTTTGCTTCGTATAAGTGAAACGGTGTAGAGTGCACGTTTCAGATTGATTGCTTCAAGCGCTAAAGAGTTTGAATATTTAAACTCAGAGCCGCTCTCCTTCCTTATTAACAGCAAAAGGAAATACAATCGCCTTTACCTCAACATGATAGTTGTGGAAAGCATGCTGCAACGATTATGAGCGCAGATGAACTTCAAATTGTCGGTAAATTTGAGCTAGCGGTGTGTACAAATGAAGGAAATGTCAAGGAATTTTGAGGCAACAACAACAAACTTTGTGAAATGGCGTTACTTCGTCCGACCTAGATTTAGTTTAAAACGTGTTGATAAACATTCGTCTAACACAAAGGTCTCAAACACGCGGCCCGCGGGCCGCATGCTGCCCGCGACTCTCTGGGATGCGGCCCGCAAGCCTCCCGCGGATTCGAGCCCCCGTTCCAATGCCTCGAGCGGCATTAATAATAAGTTCCAAATTGTCGATTCATTTTCGCTTGAAAAAGAGCTCTACTCATATAACCTGCTCACACATTTTGTACTATTCTGTTCTATTCTGTTTTCTTTTGAACGGAGTACTACTTCGCCTAAATATTTGCTTCTCGGCCCTTTCTCATGTAAGTCAACCGGAACGGCAGCTACCCTTACTAGGCAACAGAATCGAGCTCTTTGCTCAGGGATGCACCTCGGCTGCACAAACTTTTGCTCTGCCGAAGATAAAGCTATGAGCTCGGACTTGTAGCTGACAGAAATACATTTAAAATTGAAGTATTTTCTTATAATGCTGCTATAATAATCCGAGGAAAGAAAAAAACTGCCATATGAAGATATTTTTTTATGCGTGTTTAGCCTATTGATTTGTGCGACGGGCCAAGCACGTTGTGCTTGTCCTCGATCTATTAAAAACTACCAGTACGTTCGTTATTTTAAATCTTCTTATAACATCAGGCATATGCAGATGAGAAGCTAAAGATGGCAAAACGGTGAGCTTACAAAAAGTAGCAAGCACAAGGCTCCTTCTCTGGAAACTCTATGGGTGTTACTGGGACAATCGACGTTTGCACCGTGAAACAACATTGCGGTTTGTTTATATTTTTGTCCCAAAATAGCAAAACGTTGCCCCGAAAGGACGAGCGTTAACGGAGAAGGGGGGGGGGGGGCTTTTTTTTGGCCTCTCGTCCTTTTGGGGGTGAGCAATCTGGCCCCCACACTTGAACGAGTTTGAGACCCCTGGAACATGACGACAGCTCTTGACGTTGCTATGGATGGCTCACAGAAGCCAGTCGAGTATTCAATCTATATAAATCTCACTGTATCAGCAGTGCTGACTATAACGTATACAAACACGGTGAGCCTCAAATACGATCCAAGATGTTTTCCAGCTATACTCGTTGTCACATCAAGAAAAAAAAAAGTTTCGCGCATTATTTATGCTTTGCACGAAGTAGTACTCACAAAATGATGTCGTTGAAGGACAAAACGATGCTTTTAGCATTTGAAACGTTTGCGTCTCGATAAACTAACATAAAGCTAATCTAAGGCGAACCCATACATATCATAAATGAATGCATGAAGGGAAAAATTAGTAACATTACACAAAAAGCCGGACTTTTCGCGTTTGTTTACAGTTGATAATCCCGCAATGATGTGATCACTGCGCCATTTGAGAAAAGCTGTGCCAAAGGGATCACCGTGATACATTCAGCCACATTTCAACAAAATGTAAAAACAAAAAAGGCACAAACTGTAAAACAAAAGTGATTAAATTTTTCTCTTTCTCAACGTCAAAGCTAACGACGCTTGTATACTCTGTCGGGCCGTTACGATAGTCACCTGCGGGAATTTTCTACACTTCTCATTATCAATTCTAATGAATTTAGGCTGGTTCACGCATTCGCGTTTTATAGTGTGGTGATGACCGAATACGTTGTTCCGGCTTGTGACCGCTAACAACGACCCAACACACTGGCGCCATCTATCAGGCAGCTCTGGAACACTTCCGATCATTATTTCTAACTTATGTAGCACGCGTAATTTTTTCACCACGAGCTTGAAATATTTGTTTTAATGTAATAAGCTACCATTTCTCATAGACGGTGCCCATAATTGATGTCGAAAATAATGAGAAAAAAAATACAGTCTATCCATACCATAGAGATTATACATACTAACTCTAGAGGAAAAGGTCCGCCATTTTCCCATGCATTCTGGCTGCCGCAAGCGGCGGAGCATGCAGGCAGACCTTCGGGGTCCCACACATGGTTACCAACTGCCTTCGATTTCACGAATATAATTATATCATCAGAGCAGTTTCATGAACTTCAACAATCCACGAACTTACCGGTGGAAAGATATTCGCGTTCCTTTCGAAGCTTTCTTTTTGCATAGCGCGCAGATGTACGGCCTCCCGTCAACACTAAACTAAACCAGATAACCGGCTTCGCGGGTGGCCGCGCCCCAGGAATACGAAACCGCGCAACCACCAGATTTCCGAGATTTCGACAGAAGGGAAGTTAATGCAGCGTAATGAGTATACTGCTTTTTATAAGCGTTAGAATAGCTCAGAATTTAGTTTACAACGTTAAATTATCACTGTTTATATTGCTGAGAGTTTTCAGTCTTCGCGATTACCATTGCGACTGTCGTCCTTCAGCTGGCAACATTGGTTTCTTTCTCTCGTGTTCTGTCGCTCTGTTTCGCGATCTTTCACTCGGGACCCAGGATGTCGGCGCACGGGATTTGCCACTCCTCCTCACCCACCTTTACCCCCTCAGCCATGCACAGGTCTGATATGTCCCGGTTTCGGCGCACACGATAGATGGCGCCAGTCTGGGAAGCCTGCTCTTTAGTCGTATACGGTAGCAAGCGTATTCTACTACTACTACTACTACGACTACTGCTACGGTGCCCGGAAATTGTCTCCGGCCAGTGTGTTTACCGCTTCCTAAAGAGACTGGTGCCTCGATTTCCGCCCGATGACGTCATACAAGTGCCACGCTGTCGCCGGCCGCGATCCTGGCGGTGTGTCACAGCGGCGGTGGTAGATGTGGCAGACGCCTGTTCTGCTGCAGGTCGCTCTCCAGCTTGACAGTCCACGGAAGCTTCTGCAGCCGGAAGTTGGGACACAGCGACGACAGCGACACTCCGTTCGCTCGCGCTTTTGTTTTTCCAGGGCTTTTGCTCCCAACCGCCAGGATCGAAAGATCCGACAGCGTAACAGTTTTGTGAAGTCATTTGCTGCCATTTCGGGACCCCTGTCGATGCACGGGCGGAACGGTATGGTTCGACATTCCGATCGGAGACCCGATCCACGTTCCCGTTGCAACTACTTCCTGGTAAAGGTGCGCTATTCACACGACGGACCGGGCCGCGGACCGATCGATCCGCGTGATGCGCGGCCCGCAGGCCGCCCGGCTGCAATGAGCATCCACGGCGTGACCAAAGAGCAGACGACAGAGCGAACGGGCCGGTCTAGCCCTCGACCTCACGAGCTCCACCGGGGCCGCATGCAGCGAGCTGCTCTGAGGCTGTTGCAGGAGCCGATGATGGAGGCTGAAACACGAAAGAGACGTTTGGCCGCGGTAGCCCTGGCGTTGACTATTGAGGACGAGGAGGACTTAAGTGAACCGAGGTAGCGCATCCTGGATGAAGCCCTGGATGTGCAGGAAAGAACTTGGTCTGCAATAGTCAGCTCTTTTCGTCGCACAACGAAGAGGTTCGTCCTTCTTCACGTCTTCAACAGTTGGCGGTCAACAGCCAGCTTGTTGCCAGACTCTAGCGCTTCAATTATACTAAAAACGCCGCGGTCCGCCGCCGAGGTCCGGGCCCGAAAAAGCTGCCCGGCATTTCCTCCAGAAGCGCGGGGCCGCGGACCGCCGGCGGACCTCGAAAACCGGTGACGTACGATCACGTGATGCGCGGCCGCGCGGACCAAACCAGCAATTTGGTCCGTCGTGTGGATACACCTTATGTGGCCACAAGCGGTCACCACTCACCGCTCGCACACAAAACCCAAATGTGTGAGCCAACCTTTACTGTTCGACTCAGCCTACGTATCGAAGGCTGGCCTTTCTCTCGACTCCAAAATATTTCTAAATCAGGGCCAAGTTTTCTACGGGGAGGTTCGCTATAGCGCCGTTGAGTGCGCTTCTTTGCCGGGCGTTGGTGCACCGCGGAGTAACGACACCGGCGGGTCCGGACAACGCGCGAAGCACCATCTTGCGTACTTATATGTTTGCCAAGCGTCGCGTACGCGGCATACACTGAGGGCCGTATGACGACCAATCGCGAGAACGTGCTTTTCTCGTCGTCTCTGCCTGTCGGGGCACTGAGTGCAAGAAGGCCGACGACCATACTGGATTCTGCAAGGCAGAAGATGCTCCTCACCCGGGGAGGAGGAAGCAGGCAACGGTGGACAGAAAGAAGGGAGAGGAGGAAGTGGGAAAAGTGGAAAGGTCAAACTAGTCGTCGGTCACTAACGTTGTCCTTTTCTCTGAGTTTTGAGAACGAATAAAAGAGACCCCATTAATTAAAGCTAAATAGACACCGAAAATGGACGTCAGAGTCCGCGCTGCTCGACGAAAAACGCAATTCTGAGTATAGCCGTATGTCTGTAAACGTTGGCAAGGGAGATGCTAATACAATCGCGGGTACGTTTTAAAGTGCTACAGAACCGTTCATTGTAAGGCACAGTGCCACCACGTCTCATTTTGAACAACTAAACCTTCGGCAGGCTCTTTGTGTCCGGGGCCAGGAAATCTTTATACGCTAGCATTTATTCGACAGTTTCGCGTGTATTGTCTGGTTTCTAAAGCAAAACGTTTTAAATAGATAAACCTAAAAATAATTTTTAAAACGCTACCACCCCCAGTGTCTAATCTTTTTTTTTTCATTTCATTGCGAATTCCGACTAGC
The DNA here is from genome assembly GCA_037355805.1 of Ixodes ricinus. NCBI lineage: Eukaryota > Metazoa > Arthropoda > Arachnida > Ixodida > Ixodidae > Ixodes > Ixodes ricinus. Next base: position 46,947 of record JAZHYW010054495.1, read on the forward strand.
AATGTGCGGTGTCAGTGTGGTACAGTTCGTTAATTGAAAATCGATTTCCTCGCTTAGCTAGAATTTATGCTCCGAAGGAATTAAAAAAAAAGAGATCCCGAATGAGATATTTTGTTTTCTCCATAAGTAATAGAAGGAATACGTTCAGAAGCCGGAAATGGGTGAGCTAAAAAAGCAAAACAAAAACGTCACTACCTATTTAGGAACTGAAAATATTTTAAATACAAAGTATCCGGTTGCCGCGCGATTCCTTATTCTTTTATTTTGTATATTTCTTCACTCCGATAAAATCGAATATATACAAAATACATATAAGAGGAGGCCCGTACCTAAAGCATAATTTGCTTTTTTTTCGTAGAAGTTTGTAAAATTGAATTTTTTGTGCTTCATCTGGCTTGTATAGATCCCGCAACGCCTTCAGGATTATGTGAATGAAAAAAATCAGTTTTTTAAAGTGCGCATTAATTGTTTTATCGGGCTTCAAAATAAAAAAAAACTTCTTTATATTTTTATTTTATTTTTTATTACCTGACGTTTTTTTGTTTTTTTTTCTCTCTTTTCGTTATAACGACAGAAACCTTGAGAAACGTAGGGCGTGGCCTCGCATTAACTCTGAAAAAAATTCGTTCTTTGAAAGGTTCTTCGTCGCCCAAGAACTTTTTTCCGCTCGTGAAGAACGCTTTCGCCTCAAGCACTACCGCCACCTGGCGCACTAAAAGGCAGTTGGACGACGAGGAACTTTTTCTCATCAAGAGGAAGCTAAAAGGAACCCTTACAGGTTTTTCACAAGAGAACCCTTTAGGGGGTGCTTAAAATACCTTTTTAGAGGGCCGTGCATACTATTACCCTGGAGTCTTAAATGTGCATCACGCTGTAGAGAGTCTACGGCGGGCAGGAATGGGAACCGAGCCCATGGGCTATTTATTAGGCTTCTCGTAGATCGCACGATCTACGAAAAGAGCCCTGTTCATTTCAATGACAAAGTTTAAGGTGTCCGCAACGCTCAAGTAAAAAAAACAAAAAGAAACCATATGAATGACGTGCAAACATCCTGAACAGGGAGTAAAAAGAGTCATCTCGTGTAGTTCTGTTTTTATTTTTTTTTTACAGCGGCACGTTTTACTTATTGCACGTGAAAGTCTGATTTTCTGCGTTTTGTTTTTTTCTTTGTCCGGGACAGTAATTGTAAAGCTCCAGGGATGCATCTGGGACCCTTCGGCTAATCTGCTCAAGCTCGAAAATACAAAAGACGCCTGAAAAACGAATCTGTCGAGAATGCAATCGCCCAAAGAAGCGACGGACAAATAGAAGCTTAGTTGCGTGAATCTTAAAATTGTGAACATATAATCGACGGCCTGTGATTGTATGTGCACTGGATATCTTTAGAGTGTTGTTTGAGATCGGTTGCTTGGGATTTGATATCAAGGCTGCCTCGTGCAGTGGGTGAAAAGTGATCTGCTACCTTCGCGAGAGTCCCCAGAAAATATGTAGCCTTTCGATTATTCTTTAATTTTTCTTATTTGTATTTGGCAGGAATCGAGCCATCCTGCGAAAATAAAGTAATTCGTGGGAATGTCTTTCTTCTTTTAGACGCGCGTTCGAGAGTGAGTGGTGAGTGAGCTGTTTGTGGCAGAAATGTACTTTTCGGCGGGACACACGCCTTTCGCTTCTAAAAGTAGCTGTTCATCATTGAACAGGGAAATCGGATACATTTCGAGGAAAGTTTCCTGCGAGAGATCCGGGGGAAACCTCGTGTAGCTAAAAATAGCTTCTCTTCTTGGCCGAACCATCGAACGTTGACGGCATTTGACGTTGGTCCCTTTTTATTTATCTTTAATTTCGCGGAGGTACAGACGCCGAACATTAAACCGACAGAGGAGAAAAATAATCTTTGTCGACTTCGATCTAGCCGTTTCAAAATAAAACGTTGAAATATAGTCTCCCACGAACGGATATAAGGTTCAATAGCTTCCAAACCTGGAATCACGTGCCGTTAAAATTTTAGGCGTACCAAAACCTTATTCAAGCACGAATATGGTATGTACCTAAGAAAGTAAGCAAGAGGAGCTTGAGAGAACACGTATTATTTTTCTTCGACAAATATTTTGCCAATCATTTGTGCCCCGCTGCCTTACCCACCTTGTGCCATAATGTCAAGAACGCACTTATATGTTAAGCAAAACTAAACAAAGTTCAGTCAAGTGCCTTCCTTTTTGGTAGTTGTGGGAAAATTCAAGTTCGGGGCTTATGCTTTTGTTCTGTTGGCAAAGTACGCCTATTTATTTAGGCAAAGAGAACGTTTTAAGAGTTTAAGAGAAAGTCTTGCCTACACCTATGTCCTAATTGTGTGCTCGTAAAAATAGACTTGGATCTAAATTTTTAATGTATAGACCGTGTTGATTTGTACACTAGAGTCGTCAAAATCAGACGTGCCTTCAATTTGATTTTGATAATTTTTCTTTGAATTTATTTTTAATATCCGTCAGAGCACGACCTTCAAAACCATTTTCCGCATGGTAGGATAATCCTTCTCGACACCCTTCCCATTTCCTGCTACCTTGACGGCGGAGGGACCTCTTTCGTTGCTGTATCTTGGTGTTGGATATGCCGGGATAAGCTCCCGGCTTATTGAAGAAGGAATCTTAAAACATCCCATAGGTTTGTTATGTTTGATCCAGTTTTTTTTTTCCGCGCTGAAGGAGAATACATGATAGTTTTTATGGACATGAATGTCTGCTAAAGCTACTTCGGTTTTCTTATAATCATTGTTTTTTTTCGGAAAATTGTTTTCTATTGTTGTTTATTATATTTATCACACATTCAACATAATAATAAAGTATGATTTTACAGGATACCAACATTATTAAATGAATTACTAACTAAGACTTTTCTAAAAAAGACAGAAGTAAAAGCTTTTTCGTCATATTCAACAGAACAATTGTTTAAAGTTGCACTTTCTTTTTCACTGCACTCTCGTTTTTGTTTTGTGCGTGTGCACTTTGCAACTTTTTTTTATTCATATGCACTGCCTTAGTTTCAGTTATGCCTGAGTCCTGCTAGAGTGACAAGCAAAAAAAATGAAAACCGTTTACAACTCCCTGTAACGCCGAACCAGAGCGCAGCTCTTGCGAGGAGGATGGAAGGGTACCGAGGGGGTGCTCGCTCCTCCCTCCCCTCCCCAGCTCCTCATCCTACACGTGCTCGCCTCCCGCCGCCCCCTCCTCCTCCTCCCCTCCGCACTCCTTCTTCTTCTCCCCTCCTCCTCCTCCTCAACATCGCTCACGCGCTCAGCTTCATCACCAGCTCGCTTCTTCATCACATCATCATTATCATCATTCATCGCCACAATACGCCTCATCGCCGCACCATCATCACGCCATCGTAAACAGCGCCACCGCCACCTCATCGGCCATTATCTTTGCCGCCATATACCATCACTCCGCGCGGTGCGTGTGGGATGTTTCCCGCGGTCACACCGGCACTCCTGTTGACGACGCCAACGACGACGCCGATGACCAGCATAACGGCGGCAGCGACGCCGCTCAAGCGGAAGCAGGCTAAGAGCTGCGCTCTAAAACAAACGACGCTGACAAAGCTGCAACGCCTCTATGCTGACAAGCGCAGCAGATCGAAGCGGCCGCCGAAATGGAAAAGGTAGACGGCAAACAGCATTGAGGAAGCCTACGTGACCGGCGCCCCTGCGGTGAGACGCCGAAATTTTGCATCTCCGGCAACCTGCTGGGTCTCCGCTGTCAAAGGTTTGCGCTGACGTCCGGTCCCTAGGTTCCCCGAAGAATGACTCTTTGATACCTGCGCTGCCAGATCCTCGCGCTCTAAATCTGCGACCGGGCACTCTTCGCTCCGTCGTCAAACTGCCGAACTTTGTAGTATAGAACATGCTCAAACACATCCAGCATGCGCGCGACCAGGGCGCAACTGGCAGGCGTTGGTACCAGTAAAACCGTGAAGTAAGCCTGGTAATTGCTAACCGCAAGGATACCCTCGCGTTAGCGTGATGCTCGTGTTTGAGCATAGCCTCGCTGTCTACAAAACATCATCTGAAATAATCTGGTTTGAGTCAAAAATACGAAAAAGAGTCAGACAATGCGCACCATCCGTCCTTTTTGTCTGCAACTCTTTCGTATATTTTAGAGCGCATGGCTCTTAGGCGCCGTTCCGGCAGGCGGCGTCGCCGTCGCCGTCGCCGTCAGCGTCGCGCGTCGGCGTAACCGCGCGGTGCATGATGGGTAAATTTTCCCGCTAAATTTAGCGGAAAATTTTCCCCGCTAAATCTGGCGGAAAATTTTCCCCGCTAGATCGGCGGCAAAATTTCCCGCTAAATCTGGCGGGAAATTTTCCCACGCTAAATCTAGCGGAAGAATTTGCCGCATAGATCCAGTGGAAGAATTTTTCCTCCCCGCTAAATCGGTACACGCTAAATCTGGCGGAAAATTTTCCCCGCTAGATCTGGCCCGGGAAATTTCCGGCAAATCTAGCGGAAGGGTTTCCCCGCTAAACTCTGGCAGTTCTCCCAACTTAAATCTGGCGGAAAATTTTCCCCGCTCAAATCTGGCGGAAAATTTTCCGCTTCATCTGGCGGGAGAATTTTCCCGCTAAATCTGAGCGAGAAAGTCCCCCCTCCCGCGAGGTCACGTGACCCCCGTCTCCGAGGTCACGTGACCCCCACTGCCTCCCCACTCCTCCTCAAGAGCTGCGCTCTAATTCGGCGTCACGGGGAGTTGTAAACGGCTTTCACTTTTTGAATCTATTACACCCAACGCGCTCAATCCAAGTCTGGTTGAGGCTTGTCCCTGTCGTTTGTTTTGTTTGTCGTTCTAGTGGGACTCGGGCGTTACAAGACAAAGTTAATTCGTCCTCTAAGCACGATCTTTATGGAAACGTGTTGGAGTACCTTCTCTCCACTGGAACAAGATCGTGTAGTCTGATTGCAGGTACGCTAGAGTATGCTCGGAAGAGTCCCAACCAAGAACGCAGTTGTTATCTTGAGTCCTACTGCGTTCCACGAGGGACGTGTCAGTCTGTTTTCGGCGCGTCCCATTTTTACTGTGAAGTAGCAAGGCCATGCGACCAGTGCCCGGCTATCGCAGCTCAGGCTGATTAGTCTCTCGAACAAGCTTGGGCTTCATTCACAGATCCACTATTCTTAGAATAGTTGTGCAGTGCCTGGTGGAGAAACTGCTCAAGCGTGTTTATTTCAAAGATGTTATCGAGCAAGCTCATCCTTAAACCAACTATTAATGTCTCCATCCAGTATCCCGTGATTTGAGGGCACATCTATACTTCGTTTCAGCTTAAACGTGTTGCTATTTGCAATAAGACCAATCGAGCAGTGTCAAAAGCAGAGCCGCTAGGTTTTTTCTTGCCTTTGTCTCATGATTGGTTCAGCGTGGACAGTTACACGAACCGAAACATGACGAACACCCACAGATGGTGCGCTTGAAGGTATCGACTTGGCCACCCTTAGCTCGTAGCGTCGGCTGTGTCTGGACTTGAGGGGGCACTAAACCACTTTCTGCGATCGTCTATTTATGATCATAGCTCAATCTATCAGGCTTTAAGCATCCCGAAAAGCCATACATTTCATTCAGGCGTGGCGGATTATCTTTATTATAATCAGTATCAATAAGGTTGATTACCTCGGAACTCATCGCAGACACGGGAGGGTGCCCGTCCCGGATGAGGAGAAGGCCTTCTCCTCGTCCGAGGTTGCCCTCTCGGTGATCACCTTGCTCTCAGATTCACGGATGTAGTCGATCATTCGATACCGATTCCAACAGAGAAATCGGTCCACGCAGGATCGCAACGTTTGGATTCTTGAGATGCCTAGAGCCCGTACATTGAGTTAGCGACTATCGCGAAAAGCGGTTTGCTGAAGTACAGGAGCGCTATTTGCCGAATTCGACTCTAGTGACTAGGATCAGTGCCACCGCCTAGAAGGCGAATTGGCCTGCGCCACCCCAACTTTCCCCTGACGATCGTTGCTCTGGTAACTGGCAAGAAGGAGAGAGCGGCAGGGCGTGTGCTTTCCTGACGCCCCGTTTCCAGCGCGCGCACCGCGCCTGACGTGTGCTTCCGGCCGCAGCAGGTGCGCGCGCTCGAGCTTGCACGAGACGCCGGAAGCATTGTGGAAGGATGGGGAGACTCGCGCCGAGCGGCGGGACAACTGAAGACGCTTTTCCCCGCACCGTTCTTCCTCTGTCAGTGACTAGCTGCGGGGGACTGCTACGCAGCGACGCCAAGACGGAGACGCGCCTCCTGTCGCTTTTCGGCCCGCTCTTGTCGAGCCTGAGCATTTGTTGCTTTGTGGCAAGTAACTGGTCGACGGCCAGGTTAATTGGTGATTGGTTGACGTCTTAACGAGTAGTGCGTCTTGCGAATTACCAGCTGATTTAGGAAAATCGATGTGGTAATATATATGTCTGATATCTTCGATGGTTCTCTACCAGCGGAACAATCGGACCGTCGGGATTCTTGTGTGTGCCGTATTTTTCCGGCTGTGGTCTGCACCCGGTGCATAGTGCGCAGTGGGGGAAGTTTGGGGGTTAAAAATAAAAGTATTTGCTTTTTACTTCACGAGTGGAACCGGAATTGTTCCACTGTGAAGTTGGAAGAAAAAGGTGTTCACCGTGGCCGGGACCAACATTTTCTTAACGCGGCGAAGTACATCCTGTCCTGAACATGCACTGTAAACAACTCGATACAGAGGGGTTGGAAACAACGTTTCTATTAGGATTTCTTGTAAGTCGCTTTGGAGAAACCAGTACTCCAGATAATTCAGAAGAGAAACGCGCGGTTAAAAATTTAGCGTGCACCGATAGCTTCCTTCCAATAAGCACTCCAGTGGTTCCGGAGCACCGTCACTGTACTCTGTTTCACCTTATGTTGCTTAGCATAGACAAGTGCGAGAAGCGCGAGCCCGACGTTGGGAGCTGCTCTTAACACGCGAAGCATGCCGCCGAGATGCGCCTAGAGCAAAGGAGCTCGCGCTTGTAGCCTTTTCCTGTGGTACTTCATAAGGTGAAACAGTCTAGTTGAAACCAATGAGTGGGCCAGACACCGGACAATGAGCCATAACGATAGCGCGAAAGGGATCTTCGTGATCTCGCAGGAAAAGCAGTGGCAACGCATAAAGGTGTAGACAGAGGCCCGCCATGCCGATGCGCGTCAGAACGAAATTCATTCTTGGGCTGACGAACGGCTCCCACAGTTGAACGTGCCACACATAGTACAGCGAACACACGATGCAGCTTCTGAAATGCGAAATCCAGAGGAACAATGAAAAACCTGTAGCATATACCAGCTACAGCGGCCAAAAACGGAGCTACGCACTGTGGTGGTCACGAAGAATCGACAAATGGTGTGCCTGCTCGCGGGGCTCGACTTTCTCGCGCAGCCTATCAATCATCTTGCTCTATACAGACCTGCGTTGTCACGATAGTATTCCAATAGGTACGCCTAGACTGCGGAGTGGGAAAGAGTCGACTGAGGCAACGTGAGCGTGAAGAGTATCGGCCTCGATGCCCATCACCAAAACCCAGAAAACTTAGCCCGTTTACGAAACATCCGGTCCGAGAACACCATGTTTTTTCGACGGCCTTTTCGATGGCCTTTTCAATTATCTCTGTATCTGTACAAAACAAAACTTGCAATGTCGTCCGCATAGTCCAAAATGCGAACCTCGCGCGCATTCAAGGTAAAACCGCGAACATGCTCACTCTGAATGATACTCGGACAGGAATGGTTCAATATACAATGCAAATGGCGAGAGCGGACAGCCTGCCTTGTCATAACTAGAAAGGTTTCATGGAGCATGCGTTTCACCCCGACTCGTTTATCAACCATGAAGACTTCGTATGCGAAATGCTAGTACGCCATTTGTACTCGCTGCAAAAGATAATGGATCCTATATCGATATGCTGCAAAATTTGGCTCAGGAACGTCACGAGACACCCGGTCGAAGGCGTTCTCCAGGTCAACTTGTAACGGGCGACTTTGCTCAGCTCAGCGTCACAGGCATTCCAAGATACTGCGCGCAACATGAATGTTGGTCAAAACAGCACTATTTCTCCACTGGAGCGCGGTGCCGTCGGGGCTGAGATGCGCTCCGATTGCAAACCGAAACTTAAAACCCGTCGAATTTGTGCGGTTTTTCAGAAAGCCATAAAATTCTTCGCGTGCTTTCTATCGTTCTGCAATTTGTTGATTTGAAGTGTTTTTTGATGATGCTGAGCAATTTTCTAATTGAAACCATGACCTTAAACACAATATTAAAAAAGTTAATTACGCAGAAATAATTAGACAATCTTAATATCCTGGACTTTAATAATTTTCCTAAATAGGCTCTCTTGCAGAACCAAAGCGACACAAGCCTTTTTTTCTTGTTGTTGCGACGCGTAGTTTTTCGCAATATCGAATTTGTCCACTTTTTGTAGAGACACGCCAGTAGATGCAAAAGGCTATTCATGACAACAGGACAATCAACACGAGAAGCGACTTCACTGTCATGGCTAGTAGGAATATTCTGTTTGTTGTTTCGTTAGGAGAAACAAGCTTCCAATTTATTTGAGGGTTGTGATTTAAGATAAATGGTAGATCATGGCTATATAATTTTTCTTTAAACTTACAGGTGGACGAACATTTAGTTGAGCAGTTGGAGGTACTTGAAGTTGGAACAAACAAGATCGTTATTGACGTGCCTGGCAACCCAAAATAACAATTTCTGCTTATTTCGCAGAGGTTTTACAAGTTTTGTTCAACGCAGGATGTATTTCCATTGGAAAAGAATTAAAACGTGGTACATAGTGGTTGACAAGATAAACCATTTTGTTTTATAAAGCGTCCAATTTTCATTAACCGTACGGTCTAAAAAGAAATCGAAAAGCTCTTAAAAATATACAAAGTTCTCCATTCATTGAGCATAGTCAGCTTTGTTGTATTCGTGACGTCAAGAATAACCTTTGAAGTTGTAGGATGTTGAGGCTCGAACATATTTGAGGCTATATGAATTAGTTCATGATCACTCAGGCCGTTTATGCACTTTATCGAAATAATTATATTAGGGTCAGACACCACACAAAATCAAGAATGCTTCTTCAGGCGTGTTGGCCGATCAATGACTTGTTCAAGATCGCGATATAACGTCCTCGCAACTCTTTTTTCTTCTTCTTTGTGTTACTCATAATGCGATAACCACTGGAAGCCCGGCCAGGCCATACGTACCATACGCGACCAATCGTCCGACCGGTAATACGACGTGCACAAGGACGCCTGAACCTCGATCAGACACCGGAAATCACGGCCTCGCGTGAGTGCACACGACGGGATGGATTGAGCGGCGCCTGATGGTGTCTGGCGGCTGTCTTTCAGACATTCGTATTCAAAATACAAAAGTCGTCAAGGAAATGACAAATCAACAAAAAAGCTCTTCACAGCTTCGTTTGAACATTGCCAGGTCCGAAAAAGTGACTACGTTGTTTCTTTTATGGATAGTTTTTTATGGATAGGGCAAGCGGGCAGAACAGTACTCAAGGTGGTTCGCAAATTTAATGGGTTCGACTTTGCATGGAGGATCAAACCTGGCCGATGTGAACCGAGTAGGTGTGAAGAAGTTTGTTTTGAAAGAGTGATTCGCTAATATTGGCGCGCAGAAAAGCCGGCGTCGGCGGCGTGACGCGAAAATCCTGATTGGTCGATAGGGTCACGACGTCACGACCACGTGACCTCGCGCGGAATTTACAAACAACCCACAACGCTCGCGTGAATCGTGACGTCACGCGTGGAATGAAAAGCGATTAAAAAACCCGACATGTAATGCGAATAAAAAATTGCCGCAAGTCTCAAACGACTGCACTTTATAAAGGAGTTCACTGCGCTTTAAAGGGGGACTCTAGCGGTGGTTGGGGCAGTCTAAACTTTTGGTGCGATGGCGTTAAGGAAGTGTCAGTGAATGAGTATCTTCAGTTTTAGAAGGCAGAACCGCCTATTAATCACGCAGGAATAAAATACGTGCGGACTCTTTTCTGTACTTGCGAGGACCAATGAAATTATCGTATGTTTGAAAATTTTGGCGGCCTTTCTTTCCCCGCTGCGTTGGAAACAACCGCAGCGGCAGATAATCACAGGTCGAGGAGAACTGGTGGCGCGCGTTGCATGCCGGTCGTGCCAGTCGCGGGCCGGCTTCTTCTCTGCGAACATGGCGTCGGTGGTGATCGTTGGCGTGGTCGGCGTGGTGGAAGCTCATCGTTCCGCATAAAAGCGCTATCCTTGACTGTGAATTTTCGTCGTGTGTCGCTATGATAACCCAGCACGTACTAGAAGGGAAGATCCACCTACTCGTGCGGCGATGTCGTGGCGGCACTCTCAAGACAGCAGAAACGCCCGTGCCGTCGTGTTTATTTACTTCGACTACAGTGGTGCTTTCTAAGCATTTGTGTCCTCGAACATCGCCCGGATTTCTTATTTGGCGCATTTCATGCGTGTGCTCAAGTTCAAGGTATTACTGGCGCGTACCGTATAAAGGATGCGAATTTTCACGCGTTTTCATCACCGGAGAAAAGTGATTAGTGTTAGCAATCCTGAACGCTCGCAACGTCTATCTGATCACGAAATCATATTTCTACGTTGCTATATCGCTGCTAAGATTACATTGTCTTTTATAATCGTAGAAAAGGCGTGTGGCGATATTTGTACTATTGTAATGTCGTGTATTAGAGTCGTGATCGTCCAAGACGGCGTACTGCATCTTTTTATTTTCTTTTTTCATCCACCGTAGCCTGCAAGCCTATCAAGAAAAAATAATAATAAAGCTTTTGGCTATAGAAAACTGTCTGTCTATATTCTGTTACGGCATTGAGTAGCAGTGCGTCCCCTTTTAGAGGGGCCGCTGAAACAGCTGACGGCGGCGTATAGAAGCGGTCGCCGTGCTGACCACCCGCTGCGCTTGTTGTAGCGGTCGTTCCGGTCGCTCCGGTTGCAACGGACGCAGTCGTAAATACGCGCTCGTTGCACATGTCTGAACCAGCCTTCCCTCCGTCCTCCCGAGGCGAAAGTCAACGTGGCGACATCGCTTGACATCACGTACCAGAGGTAACGCTGCGATGTCAAACGTTGGTTTGGTTAGGACTTGCCCAAACCGCAAAACGCCCGAAAAGGTCTGCGTTTCGTCGTCCTCGGAACCCGAACATGACTCCGAAGCGCTGCTATCGTCCACATCGCACGTCGGAGTGGCGTCATAGGAAATCATCCCCAGGTCGGCTGTCCGCCGAAGAATTTCAACCTCTAACGGCGTCAGGTCCTCGAGCGTAGAGAACTCCGCCATGATCGAAGCTCGAATGACAAGAGGTTCGGCCGATGCGGCTACCTCGGGATCACTGCGCGACGGAACGTCGTCCAACGCCATTGGCCCGAGATCCTTTTGATAAGCGTGCGAGGACCAATGAGAGTGGTTTCGTTTTCGGATGGATCCGAGGTTTGGCGGCCTTCAATTACATTTTTATTAAAGAAATAATCACCGTATGACTATACTTTTTGGTTTTTAGGGATACTTAGGGCGTCTAAATTCAGCTGTCATCATCAAAACACGAACTCAAAAACCACTTGAGTGTCCCTTTAAAGAAAAAATTCCAAGAATTTTAGAAGGGATTCGAATAGACCGATCTCACCAAGCGTTCGACGCATGCGCGAGGCAGCCATAACTTTAGTTCACAGGAGGCAATCGGCAGTGCACGGGGCTCTTCGTTACCCTGCACGCGCAGAGCTCTAGCGAGGTTGTCGCACGCGCAGAAAGACTAAAGTTCCCTCGATGCATTGCGGCAGCGGTGGCGTAGTCAAACTGGCTGGTGAGATCCGGTCTATTCATAACCCTACGGCTGCGAGCCAGACACGCTACCGACTAGGCCACGCAAGGCACGCTTGTTGCGTTCCACCCTTAAAGGCGAAGCTTAAGCGTCCTTCAAGTTTTTATGAGAAAACATCAGCAAGAGTTTCGTACTCTTTCTAAAGAAACTAAACCCAAGTGTTTTCTTAGGTAATTAAGCGGAACGAACATAGGAGGAATAGTCATAGCAAAGCACTTCAAGCAAAATTGTCGGTCGCCACTTCTTGGGCAGAGAGCATGTGATTGAGCCCCGAGTCAACGCCGAACGCTGCCGCAGCAATCGTTGTCCAATACGAGATGAGCCGAGCTCAAACCGAGCGCTGACGTAGATCTCGTGTCCAATCTGTGTCAGGACGTCGACTTTCTCAGATCCATCGACGCCTCCGCGCAGCAGGTAGCGCCTACGGCTTTCTTTAGTTACCTATATCCCATCGATCCCTGAGTTACCGAAAAAGAAAAAGGAATAAGCGCATTTGAAAGCGGTATCAATGCGACAGCGGGAACAGCTCGATGAAACAAACGAAGAGAAAGAACGCATAACTCGCGGGAAGTCGTCCATTTTTGTATCTCGCTTCTTGAGTATCACTCGAGAAACGTGATAAAAAGAGAAGCGCCCGTCACCAAAAGACTTTTTTTCGCTGGAGGGAGTTCGGTTGATTTCGTCTTGTTCCTGGGCACCGCGCGCGTCAATCGATAAACTTAGACAAAGGAAGGTCCGTCCTTTTCTGGCATCATCTCTCTTTTATTCGTTACTTCTTCTTGTCTGTCTTCTAGAATGTCGGGATCAAGTGTGGGCTTTGTTTTTCTTTTTTTTGTGCGTGTGTGTGTTTTCTATTTTTAGGGTGGAGCCTTTTCGATCACTGCCTGGAAAGTGCCTTTGACGCATTGTTCAAAATGACAACTCAGGGTAATGGATTGAAGAGCTGGCACTTTCCTTTTTATGCGCCGACAGCCGTGTTTGGCCAGGTTTCGTAGCAATCCGGTGTGCGTGTGTGCCGTGTGGCCCGCTGCGGGGAATCACAGTGGAATGCCACAGTGATGGGAACAAAACACAAAACACGGCGTGACGGCATATGTGACGTCACAACTTCTCCGCAAAATTTCGCGGGTAAATTTTCCCTTTTAGTTTCACGCCACGTGACAAACTTGTGACGGCGCATTCATATGGCGTCAAGTGACTGCCACAGTGTCGAGTGACACTACGTCCCGTTACATCACGCTTTGCCCGCTAACTTTAGCGGGAAGCCTTTTAAATTGTAACGTCACAGTTACTTCACGTGACGTCACAATTTCTCTGCTAGGTTTGGCGCGAAGCGTTTTAAATTGTGACGTCAGATGACAATGTAAGCTTTGTACCTTTGCGACATTTCGAATGGTGGTGGAAAGCGATTCGTATGGTATGTGTGTAGCCCGTGTGCGCAACCTCAGCTGCTGCCTCTATTTGCTCTTTCTCGCGTGAGTTAAAACGTGGTGGCGCCAGTGTGCAAATAGCCCCCAATCACTTCCGGTTCTGATCTAGACCGCAGGTTTCGCAGTATTTGCGAAATCAAATATACACGCTATCTTCTGTAAATGGCCACTTATAGCACCGTCAGACTTAATTTCACTCTTATGATATAATGATGAGTAAAAAATTGGAAAATATACGTGACCCGGAAGTGTGCCGGGGCTATTCAACAGGTGGCGCAACTTAGTCTGTTGCCGAACAAAAAAGGGCGAATCCATTTGAGCTGCAATGACCTGGCAATTTTTTCTTCACTCTAATTTATGAAAGTATCCCGTCAACGCTATGGCGACTGTCATCCCGCAAATATGACCCAAAATAGTGTATACCCTTTTAGACGTCACGAAGAATGCTGTAACCGTATAAGCGCGACCTGCGTTGGAATATTCTCGAGCATGTAATCCGTCTTGCTTTTCAGTGCCCCAAAATGTCGAAATTCACAACGTTATTGGTCAAATATTTCTTGACACTTTTCCTTGACAAGATTACCTTTCTTTGTTCTCTCATATATTTCACCCACTGATCTCTACTATAGGGGGCTGGATGGCGCTAAGCTGCTCTCCGAGCCTGGCGCAAGTGAAGCCACCGGATGTTCGATGCTTGCCCCGGAAGTCGGGCGTGCGCTGGGCTTCCTAGTGCATTCAGTCGATATTTTAGTCCATGCTTTTTTGTGTCTTTGATTGGGTTATAATACTCCTGTTCTGGATTAAATTCCGAGAATGAGGCATTTGAACTTGGGATATATTCACACTCGATCAACTAGACTCTCAAAATGTTTACGATTGAATTGCTTCCGAGGATACTTCTCTAGTCTGCATGTGCTCTTACTGCGCAACAAGCAGGCTCTCTTGAGGAACAAGCGAAATATCCAGCGCCCTCGACGCTTTTCGAACAAGCACTCGGAAGGGTTTACAAAGCCTGCCAAGCGCTCACTTCCGGGACAAGCCGCTTACTTCCGGTGGCTTCATACCTGTTTGCTCAATACGCCATCCGGCCCCTCTAGTGGAGATCAGTGATTTCACCTTATCATGTACCGCAGAAAAGGCTATAAGCGCGAGCTCTTGCTCTAGTGCACATCTCGGCGGCACAAGCTCTCGTGCTTCTATAGCCTTCGCTGCGGTACAACATAGGTGAAACAGGGTATGGGGATTGGCCTTTACTTGTGCAGACCCTGACCTGCTGGAATGTTTCGAGGCGTGCTGATCGCCAAAAGAATTCCCAGTGACTTTACCAGCTTCGGAATTGGTTATAGTTAGGATTTCGTGTTTTCGGAGTTTATTTCTCGTGAAGTTCGAGGGTGTTTTTCGGAGTTCATTTTTCGCTAAAAATGTGGGGTCGCAAGAACTGCCCCACAAGAGTGAGGTAAGGAAACTTATATTAATGCAAGTTCCAACTTCCCCCACTTCAGCAGATCGAATTCAGTCTCCTGGATCCGCTTCAAGGCAATGTATCTGGCGACTTCGCCTCTTGCCGTGTCTGCCACTTCGCCGTCGGTGTTCTCCAAATCAGAAAAACGTGCTCCCGTCGGTCGGATGTCTTCTCTTTGAAGGGAGTTATGAAGCGGAGATAACCTCGACATCTTCGACCTCATCTTCCTTCGTCACTCGACGTTCTTTGGTAGCTGCGATCATCTTCCTGACGTCCATTTTATACGAAACTCCTTTCTGAGTCGTCGAGCAGAAGCAGGCTTTTTTATTTGGGGTGTAAAAACCGAGCAACCCTGTGCAAGATGTGCAGTTCCAGTTTTTCTTTGAGAAGCCGGGAGCAGTACAAATCTTTGAGCACCTGCGGAAGCTCCGAATCGTATACTTCCTCTCTCTAGATGCTTCAGAAGTCGCGTTCGCCACACGACCACCAAACAGAGGGTTGGTCTACATGATGACTCCAAGGCATCACTCGCCGCCTTGAAGGGTACAAGAAAGTTTACGAGACACTCTAAAGTACCTTTCTCTATGTCATCGACGCGGCTTGTTTCGCCTTTTTATGTCAGAACTGCAACCATTTGGTCCTACTGCTGAAGAATAGATGAGAACATGACTATGTTGCTGTACCACCTATCGACGTCTCCTTTGAGAGAGAACTCTAAACAGCACTGAACCCAACTCGCTTGAAGAATGTAACCAAGGATTGACAGGCTCGGAGAAAGACCTGAAAGAGCAATGACATCATCCGCTTGGTTAGCACGCATTGTCGTCTCAAGAGCAGTGTTGAGAATGTGCGCAGAACAATTTAGGCGCACCAGTGATCTCAGTGCCGAGATTGCATTCGTGCCTCTCTCCGGAACAAATGCAAAGTTTTTAAGACAGTCTTAAAGGTCAAACCTCCGCAGCACCTGGAGTACTGCAGATCGTATATGTTTTCACCTGTTTTCTTGCTCTCTTTGTCGAGTTCTGTAGCGCAAAGCACGCGCTTCACCAACTTGAAGTTCTTTATGTAGTGCAGTGTTATACCAAGGTAGCCGTTTTTTCGGTAATCACCCGTCCACAAATTAAGGGTTGCCGCTGCGCATTGCAACTCAACGATGGAACGTATTTCCGCGTTCACAAGCTTTCTTCTTTCGTCGCCGATACGTGCCATATTCTGAGACACCGTGTTCGGGTTCGGAAGCAGTAATGCCGCGTCGAGTTTACCACACTCAGTTCCAATACCAAGGAAGCACAGCGGCAGCATCCTCAAACCTTTTCCGGCAATCGCTTCCAACGGTCTCCCATCCCTCGCAATGAATTTCTCCGCGGCGCTCTTGACGACACGCTCCTTCATCGCGCTTGTCCCGGAGGAAGAAGGCTTCGGTTTCTCAAGGTATCTCCAAAGGGTTGGATTTGCCGTTTGACATCTGTGCTTCAGCAGGTCAGATGTGCCTCTCTTGTGGCTCGAATACTGAGACACCTTCTTGCAAGTGCTGCATGCAATAAAGTCCTTGACAACTTTGTCTTTTTCAATGATTTCTCTAAGTCGTTACCATATCTCCGACTTTCCCGTCTTCGCACCCGATGTGAACTCACCACTTCAACAAGTCCTGCTAATGACGTCGTCGTCCATGTCGATGTTCTTGCTAACCACCAGAGGTTATGATTACATTTAGGCTAGCAAAATCAGCCGAAATCACGCTGACCGTTTTCTTCACCGCCGAAGGGGGATCGAAAACTTTCACCCGTGGTCCCTTTCTACCCTAAAGTCGGGACGCCTGGGAAAGGAGGTCATAAAAAAAATTAAAGAATTCGGAAAGGGAAGAGGAGAAGCAGTGGTAGGAAGAAAGAAGTCTTCCTTTTTCCGTCTTTCCCCCATCGTAAACTGTAAAACGCACAAAAAAAAATCTTTTTTTTTCGGTTTGTTTGGGGCTGTTATGGAAGGTGCACGCAGCCGGTGTGCGGCTAGCCGCTCGTGCAATCATAGCTGAGCAGCGCGTGGCCGATCGTCGCCGTGACTCATGATATAGACCACCAGAATTCCTTGGCTAGAACTCTAAGCATAGAAAAAAGAAAAACAAGGGCAGTTTACGGGCTGCCTATGCGCGTGCGCTATTGATTCCGAAACTTTGCAAACCGTGGCGTCGCAGGGTCGCACGCGCTGTCGAAGCACTTCTTTTGTTTTTGTTATCATGACCACAGTACTTTTTGCGGAGAGGAGGAGGTTTCTTTTACTTTCCTATGACTTATTCGTAGGGTTCGGAGTTTTCGGTTTAAACCGATAAAAACCGATAAAAGTACGCCGAATCCATTTTCGGAGATTCAGTTGTAACCGAAAAAGGTCAGTTTGTATTAACTTAAAACGAAAGAAACACACAAGAGGACGAAACGTCTGTTTCGTCCTCTTGTGTGTTTCTTTCGTTTTAAGTTAATGTAGATCACCAACACGCTCAAGTCTTTAATTATCAGTTTGTAGGTTGGGCGTTTTTCGGTTTAAACCGATAAAACCCGATAAAAGTATGTCGAATCCATTTTCTAAAATTCGGTGTTAACCGAAAAAGGTCACTTTGACCTTCCAGTCGTACCGCAGAGCTGTGGCGGAAAAGCGGAACGACAGTGTCTATCGAAACGTGTCCGAATGTATGGGATACAGGAATGCCATCACGACGTTATATGGTTTAACGATCGTGATGGCATCATCATCGATCGGAACGTGAAGTCCGAAATGCCCTATGACTTCGCCATGTACGAGCCTGTTCTCAAACTCGTTGTAAGGAAGACTGACTTGATGCAAGCTCTGCAGCCAGAGTTTAGTGAGTACACTAAATATGTTGTGCTTCAATACGTCGCACCGTGTCTCTTTTGGCGGTCAGATTTGCTTGATTGACCGATTTTGGCTCAGGCAAAGCCTCAACTCCTCAGCCTGCCAGTGTCCAGTTTTATTCTCGAAGCTCAGGAAAGAGTGCGGATCAACGAGAACCTGGGAAAGTACATGTGTGTTTACTATAATAAGATCACGTAATCCTGATGTACAGAAGGTGAAGTTCCATGGTTTTTGGGCATAGCTTCATATCTGACTTGTCTGTACTTCTGTTGTTGTTTTTTTGTTTCTCACATTTGCAAAAGTGTCAATTTTTTTTTTCAATGTATCTTGCCGTTATTTTTTGAGCGATCACATCAGAGCTACAAGGATTATCTGATCCGGTGTCCGTTTGTGTTTATTTTATATTCACCGAAAAAAGACGGTAAACTTTTGCCGGGCATAAATATATACCGAAAAAAAAATTAATTTTAAAATAAACACCAAAAAAAGTACGCCAAATTTTAAAAAAAATAAAAACCGAAAACGCAGAACCCTACTTAACGTTTGAGGTTGTCTTTGCCCAAAGGAAGTTTTCCGTTCTTTTCCTGTCAAGGTACAAGCGTTCCCGGGACGAATGACGCCCTGCATTCTTTACTTCTTCTATGGTATACTATTTTTGACGAGATAGGACGCACTAACTAAAGCGTTCTTCGGTGAGAATCATATCTTTCTTAGGATCCCTATTGTTCCTTCGAAACGCGTTTTGTGGAGACACGTTTAGTGGACGACTTTTTATGGACCTACATTTCATGGACACACGGTTCGTCGTCGCTGTACGTTTTGTGGAAGTTCGTTTTGTGGGCACATACCCCTGCAACGTTTTGTTGACGACGTATTTCTTTACCACACGACTAAAAGCTAGCGCGTGATTCACTAAGGCGTGCTTAACGAAACCATGCTCCCCCCCCTCCCCGTAATCCAGGCGTGACGCAAAAAGTTTGTTAAGAAAACAGCAGGGTTGTGTTCGACGAAACGTCGCAGGTTTTTGGATGAAACGAACGCGAAAAACCTTTCGATCACATGAACTGTCGATCAAACCTCGCATGTCGACGAAACGATCTTTAGATGAGACATCAGTCGACGAACTGAATGCCTACGGGCAAACATTTAGATACGGATCCGCGGATATCCGCATCCGCAGCCCCTGAGGAGCATTTAGGGCCTGCTCCGCGGGGTTAGACTTTACAAAGGAGGATCCTGTAAATAGTAACTTGCAATTTCTGGACCTTACGTTGTCGCTTCAGCCATCACATGTATGCTGGTGTTATGCTCCCAGATCAAAAAAGTGTCTGCTCCCTTACAGTTCCAACCATTCTAAAGTGGTTAAAAGAGGTATAGTGTTTACCTGTCTCCGCGCATCCTTGACGAAGTCTTGCCCACACAAGATGGTGGAGGGTTTTACATCCCAGGTGAACAGGCTGAAGAGGGTGGGCTATCCATCAGCCCTCCTTACAGGAGTGGGTGAATCACTGCTGCAAAGGCTTCGGGGGACTGCTGTGGTCCCAAAGAAGTGCAAGCCGAGAGTGAGACCGGTAGTGGTGCCCTATATACACAAGGTCAGCCACAGGATTAAGAAGGTGGCGGCAAGACACCAAGTCCCGGTTCTTTTCTCCGCTCCCAAGAAACTGGAGAAGTTGTGTGGTAGAATTGATAGGGGAGCAGCACACACAGCGCGATGCGAAAAGAAGCATAAAAAGCCGTTTGTAGCGTGCGAAGTGGGAATTGTGTATAGCATACCGCTATCGTGTGGCAAGCAGTATATCGGACAGTCCGGTAGATGCGTCAACGATCGACTGAGGGAGCATGCATTATCTGTGAGATCATCCCCTGCCGGTCATTTGGCGATTCATTGTGACAGGTGTGGGTGCGCCCCTAAGTTTGAGGAAACAACAATAATGATGCGACACAACAACAAAAGGACGAGGGAAATAACAGAGGCATTTTACATATCACGATGTGGGGAGGGCACGTGTGTCAGCGCCCCCTCTGTGGCCCTCTATCAAAAAGAGATAGAATACCTCGGCCAATGGGAACGTGGTGTGTGGTGACGTGGGTGTGGTAGATTGTTCGGGTTTTTCGCGGCCTTCATGTTTTTCTTATTAAATTTCAGTTGTAAGTCAGCGCCTGTCTGTGTCTACTCTTCTACTGGTCCGTCGTTTTGTTTGCGCTGTTTTTTCATTCCCTGACATCCGCATCCGATCCGCAATCCGCCAAATCTGACTAATTTTTATCCGCATCCGACAGTTTACTGCGGATATGCAGGAGCTCTATTAATAGGGTGCAGCTGGTAAAGCGAAGCGACCGGCGGGTCTGGGAGCAACTGAGACACGGATGAAAGGTTACGCGAGAGTGCTCTTCTCCAAGTGATGACAAACAGCTTGGAAAGCGCGAGTCCGCTGCTTGGCGCCACGGTTGTGCGAAGAAAGGTGATAACAACGGCCGCTGCACGATATATACGTATATCTCGGGCAACCTATATGTCACAAGCACTAATGGAAGGATGGATAGAGTTGCCGCTTCTTTGGGGCCCGGGAACCATCGCCTTCTTCCGTCGTTTTTGCGCTCTGTGTACCCAGTTTTTCCTTCGTTTTTTTTGTGTTCTTTTTTTATGTATTTACTTTGTCCACTCTCCAGGTCCCACTTCCCTAATGGGTGCAGGAACGGGATAGTGTGCCTAGATTTTAGAGTGTTTGCGACTGCTGGATCGGGGGTCACGCAGTTTGTGGGGCCGCGTTTGCAATATGAGCTTTGGGGAGGTGGCGAAAACGTTGATCGTCTCCAAGCGGTTCCGCCTGTCCGCCAGCTTTCCTCTTTGCCGCGCCACGACGCAACGCATGCGCACTTGCGCGACCAGTCTTCGCAAAAGGGCGGTCGCCCTTAAAGGGCAGGCGCTCACGAGTCCATGGTTTGAATTGCTGCTTCTCTTGAATCTAGGCTCCCTAGGTCGGGAAGACCTTACACCGGGTTCGGCGGTGTGTAGTCTCGGACAAACCTCCGCATCCCCTTCTCGCCAAACATTGACAAAGTCGATGCCTGAAGGTTCTGAGATCAGTCCCCCAAACTGCAAACCGACCGTTTATTTTTTTTTTTTTTTACAGCGATAGTTGTGATGGGTGTTTTACCCCCCCTTTCCCTTCCCCCGCCACTCTAATTGTTGATGCAGGGCATCCGTCGTCAATATCGTCACGTGACAGCATGACGTCACGATGTCATATGACATCAGGGTGTCACATGACGTCATGATATTCGTGACTACATGCACTAATGGTCACGTAACACCATCCATCTAGATTTGTTTTTTTAATAATAATAGATAAGTGTGTTAAGCCGGGATCAGACTGCTTATACATCATACAAACTTCTGCACACAGATTCGACCGGAGTCACCGCGAGATCTGTGCTTCGAATGCCGTATGGCAATGAATGAACTCAAGGAGAAAACTTGGCACGCGGCACTCGAAGCAGGGATACTGCGGGGACTCGTGTAGGCAGACTGTCTTTTGTATGATGTATGCAGTGCATGTCGATGTTCCAAAGTACTCGGGACTAAAATGGCTTCTTTTTTTATAGTTTGCTTTCAGCGGAGTTTGTACACCCGAGCGACTCCAACTCTGCTCGCGTTATTACATTTGCCTATCGAGGCATCTTCCCGTGCTTTAGAACTCGAATAAAGGTACACAAACGCTAGCTTCTTCAAGTTAAAAAAAAAACTGTCTTCAGATTAAAAACTTATACATATATTTCCGATAGCAAAACAAGTACGGCCCGGCCGGCATAGGCGCCCGCCCGCGCCTATGAGCCTCCCACGAAAATGGCGGCGGGGGGCAAGGCACGAAAGGAGGGTGAGGACGATCGCCCTCGATGAAAAGGAGGAAAACGCATGGAGAGGGGGAGTTGCGCTACTTTTTAGTATACTGTAAACGACTTAATTTTCGCGAGAATCTAATTTTCGCGAATTTCGCAAATCGCCTACAATTCGCTACAATTCGCGAAATATAGGTCCCGCGAACAATTCTGGTCAAATGAAAACATATTAGAATCTATACTGAGATCCCACCGCGTCGCGAAAATTAGAAATCGCGAACTATTCCAAAACTTCAGCTTTGACCGAAATCGCGAAATATTGATCCCGCGGAAAATGAGTCGTTAACATGCATGTAGGTTAGGGATATACGTGAAGGGGTTGCCATAGGCTCAGTTCAGATAGATGATGCACGCTAGCTCGGACGTATAGTTTTTGTTTTTGTTAATTTTTTTATATGTTACTCCTCGAAACGTGTAGAGAATGTAATAAAATATATTTTGCGAAAAACATAGTTTTGAAGAAAAAACAAATGTTGAGTGCGTCAGAACGGCATATTCGTTTTTTGAAGTTTTCCTTTATGTCATGTTTTTGGGACTCCTTCATACGCAAACCACAAATATCAGAATCTCAAATATTTTGCACTTAGAATAGGTCACAGTAACTATCAATTTAAGTATGTACAGCATTGTGGAGCTTATATATTTTGCGTCAGAAATGCGCAAACATGGCTCCTTTGACGTTTTGTCACGAGATTTCTGCGCCGTTATCTAAACAAATCGAATAGCTACAACAATCAAACATATGTCATATATTTTTATTAAAACGTTCTTTCGAATGATATATAAATCATTACTTTATCTAAAAACATTTAACGTTTTATGTCGCTCCAAATTAATCCTTAAGTACAAAATTAAATTTCAAGAGGCAATTTAAAAAAAAATATCATTTCCAATTTTCTTGAAATGTATAGTGACACTACTCCACCATACTTTAGTGTTTATTTAAATAAAAAAACATGTTGCGTCAAAGGAAGAGTAAGTAAACAGGCGAGCTGGTTGATCTTATACTTTTTTTGAAAAACCGGAGACAACGGAGTAAGACGGGGACAAACAGAGAACGTCTCGAGCGCAGCTACTGAACTTTATTGACACAACCATTTATATATCATCTCTCACACATACGTCTCCCAGAATTCGCACGCGTCCTTGTGACCTTTGTGATAATTTAAAACAGCGCGAAGAAGGACGAGGGACAAGTATAGATGTACTCAGACAGAGCGCTGATTTTGTAGTTGCTGTGGTTAGGAGTACGTTGATGACATTTTGATATGTTCGGTTGCGAAAGAGGCACCACAGAAGGTCAAAGAGGTCATAGTACAGGCAGCGCCTGGGTTAACCTTTAGCAATGGGGAAGCTGATGAAGGTATGTTGCACTATTTAGATCTGAGGTTGAACACGCGCTCGGGTTGTGCTGGGAATATGGCAAGCTCGCGGCAAAGCCCTTGTTGTCATACAAAAGTTGTCATTTGAAATTGGTTATACGAGGTGTAGTGATGTCTTTGCCTGGCAAAGCTCTAAAAATATATATCGCCAGCACAAAGTACAGGAAGTTGTAAGGAGGCAATTGGTGCGCGTAAAGGAGGAGGGGTATAGGAGTAACATTGTAGAGGAGGTCGCAAGGAAGTGCTTGGAGAGCTTCGGGGGAGTGGTGAGGAAAGAAAGGTAGGAACCAGACAGGGTAGTGGGCATTCTATTTTTTATAGTTTTTCACACAACCTGTTGGCGGTGGCCGAGAGGTTCAAAGTTAGGTGGCTTTCTCTTTCGACCTTAAGTTGAACAGGCTTACGCCGTTTGTGGGTGGAGCACAGGGTTGTCAAAACAACTTGTATAACGCTTAAGCTTCGCCTTTAAGAGTGGAACGCGATAGCGTCATCGGGCCCCCTTCGCATGCATTGCCTTCTCATTCGCTTCTCATGCTCTTCCTCTCAGTGAGCAGCAAGTGCGGCAGAGGTGGCCTAGGAAGTAGCTTTGTCTGGCTCGCAGCCGAATGGTCGTGGGTTCGAATCATGCCTAAAATTCTTCAAATTTCTATTTAAGGCAAATGAATTACAATATAGAGTGAAATCATTTGAGACATGCGGCGACCTTTAATAGTCGTATTCACATGTCATGTTTTTAATCACTTTCATTCCACGCGTGACGTCACGTTTCACGTGAGCGTTCTGGGTTGTTTGAAATCCCCGCGCGAGGTCATCTGGCTGTGACGTCATGAACCTAGCGACCAATCAGGATTTTCCCGTCACGACGCCATCGACCCGACGCCGGCTTTTCTGCGACACGAGCTCCTTGAACGCTATCGCGTTAAAACGGCACAGGAAAGCCTTCGTTGATTGCCAGGTTGGAGTAGTGTATGATATCCCGATTGTCTGCGGGTTTTCGTACGTGGGACAGATGAGAAGGTGCCTATACACCTTTCCAAGAAACACTCGAACCCCAGGGACAAGAGAATCTTTTGCGAGCCCAGTCGCTGGGTTTGGGGCTAGACTCTCACCGGCGTCCCTGCTAGTTCTCCTAACCGCAGAGTGGACTATTCTTTCGGGTAACCGGACATGCGCCCGCCGGACAAAAGCTCACCGGACAGAAGCTCACCGGACAAAAAAGCTCACCGGACATAAGCTCACCCGTTTTTTGACAGACCCGGACAAAAGCTCACATCAGTTTTTTGACAGACCCGGGCAAAAGCTCACTCCGGTTTTTTTTTTTTTTGTTTTTTGGCTTGCTGGTAGGTGCGGAACACGGCCTTATACAAAGTGCGGACGCGATGGACATTGGCCATCATTTTAGTGGTGAACCTGTACTCCATCCACCGTACTGAGTTGCGACTTTTTCAAATACTTTGAAAGAACCGGAGTTCTGGCCTTTCGGAAAGTACAAGACAGATGACCAATTTAGAAAACTGTGCGGGGATTTTAGGCAGGCTCGCGTTCCTTCCACCACAGCTTGTTCCACAAGAACTAACCACCAGGGAAAAGTCTACCGGGCGACATCGGCTACCTGCTGGACTATTTTGACCGCATCGCATGTCAACGGCCGCTTCACGTTATGCTTCTGTTCTATCTGCGGCGGCACGCAGCGCGAATTCTTCCGTTCGCCTGACTGTGCTCCGACGACGACCGGGAGTTTCCCCGGAACCGTGGAATATGTACGACGCCATTCTTCAAGATAAAGGCCGGACGATCGTGAGTCCGCGAAGGATGGATTGCCGGGGTTCCAGGAGGATCGCCGGCCACGCCCATCCAAGCGTCTTGAGGCTGATTGAATGCCTACAGCAAAATCAAGCGCTTGCTGCCACGGCACTGACACAAGACCGGAGTTAAGTGTGAGCCCAAAGGCCAGGCAAAGCGGGTGCGAAAAACCACTATGCGCTCCGCAGAATCGTCTTGTGAAATATTTGCGAGGGCTTGCGCGTGTACATCGAGATCTACCAAGACTGCTCGGCGCTAGTAGGGGACTGCGTGGTCGCCTTCTAACCAATCGTTAAATAAACTTTGTTTCTATTAAAATCAACAAAACCATGCGCCTGTCAGATTTAATTTATCGTTGCCTTTTTGTGTTACACGTCAATGGTCACCCAAGTTGTCCGCACTCGTGTTAAGACCAACATGAAATTTTCTCGCGGTGAGCTTTTGTCCGGGTCTGTGAAAAAATGGGTGAGCTTTTGTCCGGTGAGCTTTTGTCCGGTGAGCTTCTGTCCGGTCAGCTTTTGTCCGGTGAGCTTTTGTCCGGGATTCGTGATTTCAATAGGCGCACTTTCAAGCACTGCTGGTGGCTAACTTCTCGCCTTTTTCCGCTGTATTTTGTGTTTCATGGTGTATGTATTTTCCCGAGGACATGTGAGAAAGCATTGTACCTCATTTAGAAAAAAAAGAAAAAAAAAACTGTAAACTAGTTTTGTTGGTACGATAAAACGCACGACAAAACGAATGCGACTAAAATGTTAGTTGTGTTTTTTTTTACTAGAAGTTTTAACTGCGCCGCCCGATTAGCGCGTGTCATACGGCAAAGCGCTTAGCTGTCAGTAATAATTTACAACAGAAGATAGCCGAAAGACATGCATTTTTCACGCACACAAATAACGTGTTTCCCGATGGACAGGACACGGACGTACAATTTAGCAAGTGTTAACATTCCAACAATATATTGTAAGTACCACACGATGCAGCGTTATGGGAAAATAATTTATTTGAGAAAATTTCTCAAATAACACTGTCACAGTCAACTCGACGGAAGTCACATCTTGACGATCGGACGGAATCCAAGCTAGCTTCGTTTTGGGGCACGTCTTGTGGATACCTTCCTTTTTTTTACACCAGCACCAAAACAAAGGAACAAGCGCAACCCAAACGACATCTTTTTTTTGCTGGCTATGATTGACAAGGGTTTTAAGCGGATTATCTCTGGGAGGGGGTAGAACAGTTGTCATTGTTCGCAAAATCGCGTCGAGGGCCGTTCGACGTCCTTCCCCTCCTTTCGTTTCCCGTGAATGTCGAGCAGAAACGCTTGAATGGCAGGCACTTACTAGCTTTATTTCTCACATTGGAAGATAACACAGAAAGGGTACGCAGCATGCATCAGAAAAATTAAGTGGAAACTTTCAAGTGGGGTCAGAAAACGTCGAATGCAAAACCGCGAAACATGGCTAGAGAATCGCGCTGAGCGGGTTTCCACAGCTCAAGAGAGTGGCAGAAACTTTCTAGCTGATAGGGGGTGCGAGAGTCGAACCAGCCGCATCAGCATCAGCAACAGATTGGCGGACTAGAAGTATTTTTGTTTTTTTTTGGAAAGGTGTGTACTCCATTTCACTAAAACCGTGCAGTACAGCCAAAGCTGCAGGCGAGAGAGCGTATGCCAACCTGTTCAAAAGGAGCGAAAGGAGAAACGGGAAAGAAGGGCTGTGATTCACCTGTTCCTCCTTTTCCCTCATCTTGAGCAGATCGGGATGCATTTTCTCCTTTGCAGCTTTGGCTGTACTGTACGGTTTAAGTGAGACGGAGTATAAATGACAGACTCCTTGAACACATAAGGGCGGTCAAGAACAGATCTCCGAATTCTGAGATCGCTAAACATGTGCAGGAATGCAATAACTGTTTTCCTGACTGGGGGAAAATTGTAGTGTTAAGCGAAGAAAACGATTATGCACAAAAGAGTCTCGAAAGAGACAATCCAAATGGCACCCGTCGGAAAGCGTATCAGTCAACCGTCGATAACAACAGATGGGTGCAGATGCCAATGGGCCGCGAGCCGCACTTGGACCCGCGAGGAGCCTCAGTTTGGCCACCCCTGGTACAGAATGAAGGGCGACTCACACACATGCGTCGAGTCCGACCTAAAGCAACTGCAACGGCTTGCGGCGTGCGGGTCGCTATGGCAACAGCCGCTTCGGCTCCAACAAAACCGGTTTTTACCCCGTTTTGTTGGAGCCGACGCAGCTGTTGTCATAGCAACCCGTACGTCGGTCGAGACCCAACGCAAGTGTTTGAATCGCCCTTGAATCGCCCTTCCACTGAAAAGAAAAGTGCACTAAGAGAAAACAGGCGATAATTGCGTGTACTCTGAGGTCCATGCCGTCTCTGGTTCCCATAAAGCCCCTCTTTAGGTTCACGAGGGAGGCCATCGCCGGCTTGTGGGGTTTGCTTTCGGTCTGAGCGGCCGCCTTTCTGGTTTAGCGCTGATTAGGTCGGTGCTGCTAGTATTGCGCGCGTCGCTTTTAGTGCTCGCGGAATTTCGCTTTTGACGCCGGCGTTGGCTCCTGGGGACGATAGTATATTGACAGAAGTGTTGCTCAGCACCGGTGCCACCAGCGAGTCAAAGCGATAGCACGTCTCCTCTGCAAACTGCGTGCACGTGGAGACAGGGTTACAACGGATGCCCTTCAAACCTCGTGACTCTAGAATTGGTTTCATCGGTGGCTTAGCGGCTTTGCTTTGCTTTCCGATATATCACATCGAACGACGCAAGGCGAGAAAACAGCGTCCGCATCGGTAGAACGCCATCCTTTAAATATACCGACAACCTGATTATCGACTGTTTTGCCGAATAAATTTAGTCCTAGTCTTGTCTGGTGCGTTTCAAGAAGGGCTCGCTGCCACGCTTCTGAACTAAGATAATCAGAGAGCCGGAGTCGGACTTACTCCACAGCGTCAATCAGTTCGTGCATTCCCTATTTTCCACATTCGGGGTTGACGGATTTTCTCGCACTTGTTAGAGTTATTGGAATACGTGTGAGTGCTTAGAGGTGTCCGTCAGTTTGGTTTAAAGAGGGGCAAAAAAAACACCCGGACATTTAAAGACACGCTCCAGCCAACGCGCCAGCAGCTAGTGCGCTCAGTATGTTTATTCACATCTTTTTTTTTTTACTTTTTCATTTTTATACTTGTCATTTCACTCGAGCAAAAAAATGCAAGCCGTTTACAGGCCCTGTAACGCCGAATTAGAGCGCGGCTCTCGAGGAGCAGGGGCAGGCACGGGGGGGGGTCACGTGACCTCAGGGAGGGGGGGGTCGCGGCCTGGGGGTCACGTTACCTCGAGGAGGGGGGGGAGTCTCCCCGCTAAGTCTAGCGGGAAATATTAAAAATTTTCCCGCTAAATTTAGCGGGAAAATTTTCCCGCTAGATCTAGCGGGGAAAATTCCCCGCTAAATTTAGCGGGAAAATTTCCCGCCAGATTTAGCGGGGAAAAGTGTCCCTGCTAGATTTAGCGGTAAAAATTTTCTGCTAGATTTAGCGGGGAAAATTTCCCGCTAGATTTAGCGGGGAAAATTTTCCGCTAGGATTTAGCGGGAAAATTTTCCGCTAAATTTAGCAGGGAAATTTCCCGCTAGATTTAGCGGGGAAATTTTTCCGCTAGATTTAGCGGGGAAATTTTTCCGCTAGATTTAGCGGGAAAATTTTCCGCTAAATTTAGCGGGGAAAATTACTCATCATGCACCGCGCGGTATACGCCGACGCCGACGCCGACGTCGCGACGGCGACGCGCCGACGCCGGCGACGCCGCTCAAGCCGGAAACGGGCGCCTAAGAGCTGCGCCTCTAAAATCACTAATATATTTCTTTTTAAATCTTAACGGACGTCTCAGCGAAAGTCTGCCAGTAAAGTCACAGGTTTACCCGGGTCAGCCGCGCGGCTCTAAAACCGTCATGAATAGCAGTTTCACAAGCTTGGTGGCTCGCACAGTCCCACTTCATCGCGAATATATATCTAAATATTTGAACATAATTTGCACCACTGTTCTTACTTTTCTACTACTTTCTGTAAAATAATCGTAGCAGTAGAGATTACAGGTGGAAAACATTCGGGTACAAGTTTAAAACTTGTAAGTTTAAAGGGCAAAACGAAAAGAGGCTTATTGGTTAAATAAATACAAACGACGAGCAACGAGGGTATTGTTTAATTAGTAGAATACTTGACCTTGAGCCCAATACCCAAACACCGCACAAAAATATATATCTAGTCGTAAAGTACACGGAATCAAAAGATATCTCGCTCGTGGCATTGGGAAAAACTGACGTCGTGGAAGCTACATTTTTCAGCGCTGTAACTTCGAAAAAAACAAAAGTGATGCAACATAGCTTTTTTGATGAACAAACACAAGAGTATTGTGGAGAACTATCACTATAAATTTCAGAAAAATCGAAGATGACTTTTTTCTTTTTTAATTGCCCCTTGAATTTTTTTTTAACTTTGTACTTTAGAACAAGATTGGAGCGACGTAACAATTTCAGTTTTTAAAATAAAGTAACGATTTATATAATATTTGAAATAACGTATTCAATCTTTTTTATATATATAACGGCTTAGAAATCTGGTGACAAAACATCAAAGGAGTCATGTTTGCGCCTCTTCGACGCGAAATATATAACCTCCACAATGTTGTACATATTTAAATCAATAGTTCCCATGATCTATTATAAGTGAAAAGATATTTGAAATTTCTCATATTTGTAGTTTGGGTAGTAGGTGTCACCAAACATGACATAAACGAAAACTTCAAAAATCGAAGATGCCGTTCTAGAGCATTTAAAACTCTTGTTCTCTTCAAATATTATGTTTTTCTGCAATATATATATATATATATATATATATATATATATATATATATATATATATATATATATATATATATATATATATATATATGTATACATATATTTACGTTTCTACACACGTTGAGATAGCATATAAAACGTTACAGAAACAACAAACACAAAATCTCATCTGAACAGAGCCTGTATCGTATGAGAGTATGTGGGAAGGTGGGTCCTTGTCTCGAAATCAGCTGGCTAACTCCTTGGCTGTGTGTGCGGATGACGATTGCATCGCTTGAGTGGGTGTGTTCTGTCATGTCTTCGCGAGTATTTGGGAAGCCGTCGGTAAAGAGACCGCTACTTGGCTGCGGGAGGAGGTGGAGTGGGGTCCAACCACCGCCGTTCTGCTTCCGGCTGGTGTCACCCAGTGTCTGTGTACCACGTGCTCTGCGTCTGATGGGATATGCGGAGTGGGTACCAAGCAGACAGCTAGCGAATGTTCCTCCTCGTGCAGCTGAAATGTACACTAAGTGCAAGATACATGAGGACACATTAGGTCTCGATAAGGTGTCGCAGCTTTGACTGTGCCGTAAATTCACGCAGGACTGCCTCTTTGTGTGTGTGTGTGTGTGTGTGTGTGTGTGTGTGTGTGTGTGTGCGTGTGCGTGTGTGCGTGTGTGCGTGCGTGCGCGTGTGCGGTGTGTGCGTGTGTGTTTGTGTGTGTGTATGTGTGTGTGTGTGTGAGAGAGAGGGGGGAGAGAGAGAAGCGCATACTGAGAGGGGCTTTCTCAGTCACTTCTACGGGTCTATACGTCCGTTCCCCAGACTATGAGCTCAAAGTTTTAGTTCGGCTTTAAGCTTCGATTCGGCAGCAGGTTTTCACTAGGACTTAAAAGACTCGCCTCGATCAACAATTCGAGTCCGGTGACCGTTATTAAGCCCTTTCTACGCGCATTGCCACCGCTATGTCACCCAGAAAAGAAGCATGTTAAAAGGACATGGTCGCGGCTTAACATGTCACGTGATTTAATCCCTTCAGTTTTAATGCGCTTGTGACTTATTTTTACGCAGTGCTAACGCGTTAAAGAAGCGGCGTTATCAGTAATGCTTTACTCCCTTCGGCAACCGTAGTAATGGCTGTACTTTGCGTTGTCGAAAGAGTAATGGGTACGTAACTTACAGGGCGTAGCAATGTGAGCATCGTAGAGCGGTGCTCAGGCCGGAGCGGTAAAAATGTCATGCTGGGAACCTCCGCGGGTGCATTATGCTGTATATACATATTACTTGATTAACCATTTATGGGATTACATTAGGACTTCCACGAGGCAAACATTAATCACATTTAAAAAGTATTAGCAGCGCCCTGTATACCTTCAAAGCAACTGTAATGCATGAAATGCTGTTAAACAACCTGGCAGCAACATGCTAGAGTGGTGTTGCTAGGAGGGGAAGGGGTGGGGAGAGAAAATGGAGAGGAAGAATATAGTCACCACGTGACTATATTTTCCTGCAGGTAGCAGGCAAACTGAATGGTTGTATAGGTAACGTGACGTACGGTCACGTGACGTCGATTTCCCCCGCTAAATCTAGCGGGGAAACTGGATTGGTGTCTAGGCTCACGAGTCGTGAATTTTCCCGCTAAATCTAGCGGGGAAATTGAGTTGACGTGAGGGACGTTCCGTCAATTTTCCCAAGCTGTATAGGTCACGTGGCGTTACGTTACGCACCTTTCCCCGCTAAATTTAGCGAAAAATGCACGGACGGGCGGTCGGGTGGACAAACGGACAACAGCTTGAGATTTTTCTTGTATATCTATAAAATATTTTAGGTCTTTAATTTTTTAGAGCGCAGCTCTTAGGCGTGTTTTCGGCTTAGGCGGCGTCGGCGTCGCCGTCGGCGTAACCGCAAGGTCACGTGACCCCCCACATGTCACGTGACCCCCCACAGGTCACGTGACCCCCAGGTCACGTGGCTACCACAGGTCACGTGACCCCCCCCCCCCCCCAAGATCACGTGACCCCCCCCCAAGATCACGTGACCCCCCAGGTCACGTGGCACCCCCCCCCACCCCCCGAGGTCACGCGACCCCCGTGAGGGGAGGGAGGAGAAAGGAGGGGCATACCCCTCCCCCTCAGTACCCTCCCTCCTCCTCCTGCCACCTCCCTCAAGAGCTGCGCTCCAATTCGGCGCTGCTAGGGAGTTGTAAACGGCTTTCATTTTTTTCGTTACCAGACGTCAATCTATTATTAATTATACACTAATTTTTCTGTACCCTTACATTCATCCCACATAGCGTTTCAGGCGTGAAGAATGAGAAACGTGCAATAAAGGTAGTAAAATGCAATATTTGTAATCCAAATATCCTAGCACTTAATCTTTTACAAACGAAAGAGTGGCGGCATAGGTAGCGTGGGTTAAGTTTTACACGTAGCGGTGACGGAAACGCGTTATCTATATGTCTTGAGGCAACGTAGGGCGGTAGCACGTGTTATTATTATTATATTTTGCAAGTCACGTGTAGATTAAAATATTTTACACATTTTAGAGCTCTGACACTAACTTGTCCCTGGGCCTCCATTGTGCAGGGTTATCCAAGGAACAATTGCTCCTAAATTTGTTACAGCAACAGCAAGGCTGTTGCTGTGACACCCTAAGTATTAACGTAGAAGTTTGGGCTAGTTGGTATTTCATTATTAAAAATTAAAACAGCGCAAGGACACGGACAAGAACAAGAAGGTAAAGGAAGGCGTTGACTTACAACTAAAGTTTATTCGTGCTAACATCGGTATAAGACAGACGACAACTAAGCAAGAGTATTTACACTTGATGTCAGTACAACAACTTTAGTTGTAAGCAGTGGTGTCATTAGGGTAGCGGCACCGGGGCGGTGGCCCGCGGCGACACCCCCCCCCCGGGCTCGTCGCCCGCCCCATCCCCCCGCTCGTCGCCAGCCGCAGCCCCCCCCCGTCCGCTCGTCGCCCGCCGCAACCCCCCCCCCCCCCACCACCGCCGGGCCCCGCCACGCACTTCGGTGCCGCACCCGGCGGCGTCCACTGGTTGGAAGTCAGCGCCTTTGTTCGTCTACCTTCTCATTCTTGTCCGTGTACTTGCGCTGTTTTAATTTTTAACCCTAAGGATGTTACAATAACACCGTTAAGGAGCTGGTGAAGCCCCTAAAAACGGGATGGCGGCAATCTTAGGAGCCTCCTAGGGAGATTTGTTTTTACTAGCAACATGTTTCAAGCAACAATTATCTTGCAGCAGTTCTCAAAATGCACCGAAAAGGTATATACAGAGGTAAATACTCCCACACAAGAGTGAAATCGCAGTGACTATGTGTGAACTGCTCCACCGCCTTAGATACTCGGCAAGTCATAAACGCTCATTAGGAAGATTGACCGACTCCACAATTACAAGGGGTCGGCAATTACCTGGTAAACCATAATATATCTAACTGCAATGAAGGTATCATCAAAGTAAAAAGTACTGATACAGGGAAAAATTACTCGACATATTCGCTAGAACGACCTCCACTAAAGCTGGTCGAAGCGGGTGTCAGTGTGGCGAAAACCTCTCGTAAAAGGGTGCCCGCCTCACGTCATCGTCACCCTTACTACACCCTTTACACCCTTCAAAATGAAGTGTATTTATGTCAGCGCCATGTCCATATCTTATACGATTAAACAGGGTGTGCTACCGTAATTTCCCTTCTATAAGTGGCAACTTTATATATAAGTCGCACTCCCTATAAGAGGCTTTTTTTTTTTTTTTTTTTAGAAAAAGGTCGTTATATAATGGTGAATTCCACTCGTAGATCCGGAGCGCTTTCCAAAATCCGCGAGGGAGGCGAAATTCCGCTCCGTGGGACCCGCTCCAAATCGACGAGGGGAAGATAAACTCGCATTTTTGGAGCGGCCTCCCCCACACCCCTCCCCACCGCTTCCCCTTCCGCCGTTCAAAATGGCCGCTGCTCGAACTTGACAAGCCCACCAACGCCTCAGCCGACTGATCTTTCCGACGCAGAAATAACACGCGACACAGGCCGGGCGAAATTATACGTACACCACGGCGCCCATGTCGCAAATAACGAAGACGTCCGCGTTCGGCACCGTCACATACCTTTCGGCCGCCTCGAAGCGGCGGGGCACGGACAGCGATTGCCAGCGGTGGAGTTCAGATTTCTGGTACGACTTTAATAAACACAGAGGTAACAAACCATCACTTGCACGGTCGTTGCCTAATCTCTTCCTGCTTTATTGCACGGGAAAACGCCGGCGGAATGCAGTGTAGAAAGGTAAACAATCATTGGCTGCAGAATGAACAGGCCTAACCTTGCGTCTGCCTCCGGCTTTTCTGTCGTTCTTTTTCTCGTTCTTCCTCTCACGATCACAGATGTCAGCGCTTACGATTTACCACGCTCCACAGTCCCGGCTTTGTATCCCCGATCTACGCGAGGTAGAAGCGTTCGAGCCGTCACAATCCCGCGTAAACAACCGACGCACCCGAACAGATCCAACTCGACGACCCGACCGTGGCCCCGCCGCCCCGCCGACCCGCCAACTTCGCCGCGCCGCGCATGCGCACTGCCTAGGAAATGACGTAGAGCGCTGTGTACTTCCCGTATTTCCGGAGAGATCTGTGAAATCCCGCAGAGCAAGTTCAGCGGGGTTTGGGGCGCTCCGTGGAGCGGGCGCTGCTAGAGATCTGCGAGCGGAAGATGACCAGCTCGAGCCAGATCTGCGAGCGGAATATGCGCGCTCCAAATGGAGCGCTTTTGGAGCGCTCGAGATCTGCGAGCGGAATTCACCATAAGT
>JAZHYW010054496.1:0-12852 GCA_037355805.1 Ixodes ricinus
ACACCAACACGAGCAAGCAAGGTCCATGCGGGGTTCCCAATTGTTGAAAAAGGTGATTCCTCTACAGAAAAGTAGTGGTGATTCTGCGTCTAAATGAACGTGAAGTGTATTTCAAGTATTTGGACTTTCAATATTGTAGTGCACCGGTATATAGTTTTGGCGTACCTTTATATTTTAAGGTTGTTTCGAGTGCCTAATATAGTATGACACTGAGCTGCTGCCGCGAACAAAACCCGACCGCTAAGGTGCACTAAAAATATTAGTTTAGTTATACTGAACAATAAATAGCTCGCGGATACACACGGACGAGAACACGAAGACGCGATCAGCGCTCACTCACAACTGCCGTTTTTATCCAGAAGAGAAGGAGGAAGCGAAAGTAGATATTACTCTAGTTATTGCTCATTATGCCGATCCAGCTAGCCCACCTTAATATTTTCGATATACTATTAATAAACTCTTTAAATATTTTACGTATTTCATCCAAAGCATGTATATTTTTGCTTCGTATAAGTGAAAAGTGAGTGTCAGTCAGTCAGAACACGTTTAATGCCATAAAGAAGAAAAGTAAAAGAAAAAGAGGATGAAAAGAGGGAAGGGGTATGAGGGAGTGTCGCCGGTGATATCAAGATCTGGACGCTGACACATATAAGGAAAGGTTACTAAAGTGAGTGTACGTTTAGGTTATTGCTCCTTGCTAAATACTTAAAATTTTCAACGCAGCCCGCTCTCCTTGCTTAATAACATTACAAAGGAAATACAATCGCCTTTATCTCAACGTGATAGTTGTGGAAAGGATGCGCAACGACTACGAGCGCAAATGAACTTCAAATTGTTGGTAAATTCGAGTTAGCGGTGTATACAAATGAAGGAAATATCAAGGAATTTTGAGGCTAACCTCGACAAACTTTGTAAAATGGGGTTACTTCGTCCGACCTAGATTTAGTTTGAAACGCGTTGATAAACACTCGTCTAACTTGACGACAGCTCTTGAAGTTGCTATGGATAGCTCACAGAAACTTGTCAAGTATTCAAGCTAGATAAATCTGACTGTATCAGCAGTGCTGAGTAATACGTATACGAACACGGTGAGCCTCAAGTACGATCCAAGATTTTTCCGGCTACTCTCGTCGCCTCAAGAAAGAAAAAAAAATGTCGCCATTATTTATGCGTTGCACAAAGTAGTTCTTACAAAATGTGGTCGTTGAAGGACTAATCTATGTTTTAGCATTTCAAACGTTTGCGTCTCGACAAAATAACGATAAAGCTAATCTAAGGCGCACCCATACATATCATAAATCAACACATAAAGGGGAGATTAGTAACATTAGGCGAGGATGCCGACTTTAGTTTTTTACTGTGCTTGTTGAGATGAATACTAGTGTAGTGAACAGTTGATTACCACGCATTGATGTGATCACTGCGCCATTTGAGAAAAAACTGTGAGAAAGGGCTCACCCTGATACATTCCGCCACATTTCAACAACATCTAAAACAAAAATGGCACAAACGTGGAAACAAAAGCAATTTAATATCCCTCTTTCTCAACTTTAAAGCTAACTACGCTTGCATACTCTGTGGGGCCGTTACGACAGTCACTGCGGGAATTTTCTACACTTCCAATTATCGATTCCAATAGATTTAGTCTGGTTCACGCATGCGCGTTTTATAGTGCGGTGATGACCGAATACGTTGTGCCGGCTTGTGACCGCTAACTGGGACACAACACACTGGCGCCATCCATCAGGCAGCTCTGCAATACTTTCGATCATTATTTCTAAATTATGTATCCCACGCCATTCTTTCACCACGAGCTTGAAATATCTTTTTAATGTAATAAGCGACCATTTCTCATACACAGTGCCCATATTTGATGTCGCAAATAATAAGAATAAAAAATATTCAGTCTAGCAATACGCAGGTCTGAGATGTTCCGGGTCCGGCGCTACAAGATAGATGGCGCCAGTGTGGAAGTCTGTTCTTTAGTCGTATAGGGTGACAAGCGTATTCTACTACTACTACTACTACTGCTACGGCGCCCGGAAATCGTCTCCGACCGGTGTGTTTACAGCTACCAAAAGAAACTGGTGCCTCGATTTCCGCCCGATGACGTCATAAAGTGCCACGCTGTCGCCGGCCGCGATCCTGGCGGCGTCTCAGCAGCGGCTTTAGAGGTGGCAGACGCCTGTTCTGCCGCAGGTCGCTCTCTAGCTTGACAGTCCACGGAAGATTCTGCAGCCGTAAGTTGGGACGCCGCGACGACAGCGACACTCGCGGTCTCTCGCGCTTTTCTTTTTTCGCTATAGCTCCGTTGGGTGCGCTTCTTTGCCGGGCATTGGTGCACTGCGGAGTAGCGACACCGGCGGAGCCGACACCGCTCGAAGCACGATCTTGCGTGCTATGTTTGCCGAGCGTGGCGTACACACGGCGTGCAGTGTAGGCCGTATGACGACCAATCGCGGGAACGTGCTTTTCTCGTCGTCTCTGCCTATTCGGGAGCACTGGAGTGCATTAACATTTGCCCTCTTTCTTTCCGTTTTGAGAACGAATAAAATAAACTCTATTAAAGGGGGCGGGGCGACGTTAAGAAAGACGGCGGTGCGTGCCGGGGACACCGAAACTGGACGTCCGCGTCCGCTTCCCTGGACGTAAAACGCAATTCTGAGTATAGTCGTATGTCTGTAAACGTTGACACGGGAGATGCTATAATACAGTTACGGGTACGTTTTAGAGTGCTGCTGAGCCGTTGATTGTAAGGCACAGTGCCACCGCGTTTCGTTTTGAGCGACTAAACCTTCGGCAGGCTCTTTGTGTCGGACCAGGAAACCTTTGTACGTTTCAGTTATTCGACGGTTTCGCATGTATTGTCTGGTTTCTAAAGCAAAACGTTTTAAACAGATAAACTTAAAAAAAAAAACACTACCGCAGTGTCTGATCTTTTTTCTACTTCATTGCCACTTCCGACTAGCAATGTGCGATTGTCAGTGTGGTGCCGTTCGTTAATTGAAAATCGATTTCCTCGCTTAGCTAGAAATTTATGCTCCAAAGGAATTAAAAAAAAAAATAAGGGATCCCGAATAAGATTTTTTTTTTTCATAAGTAATAGAAGGAATGCGTTCAGAAGCCGGAAATGGGTGAACTATAAAAAGCAAAACAAAAACGTCACTATTTGTCTAGGAACTGAGAATATTTTAAATACAAAGTATCCGGTTGCCGCGCGACTAGCTTATACTTTTATTTTGTACATTTCTTCGCTCCGATAAAATCGAATATATTTAAAAAGGCGCGGCATGAAAATTGCGTATAATAATATATATATATATATATATATATATATATATATATATATATATATATATATATATATATATATATATATATATATATATATATATATATATATATCGAGGAGGCCCATACCTAAAGCATAATTTGATTTTTTTTTTCGTAGAATTTTGTAAAATGGAATTTTTTGTTTCGTCTGGCTTGTATAGAACCCCTTCAAAATTATGTGAATGAAAAAAAGCAGTTTTTTGAAAGTGCGCATTAATTGTTTTATCGGTCTTCAAAAGAAAAAGAAAACTGCTTTATATTTTTTTATTATTATTTATTCCCTGTCGCTTTTTTTTTTTTCTCTTCTCGTTATAGCGACAGAAACCTTAAGAAACGTAGGGCGTGGCTTGGCAGACACTGATTGGTTCTTGAAAGGTTCTTCGTCGCTCCAAGAACTTTTTCCGCTCGTGAAGAACGCTTGCGCCTCAAGCATCGCCGCCACCTCGCGCACTAAAAGGCAGTTGGGCGATGAAGACCTCTTTCTCATCAAAGAGGAAGCTTAAAAAAAAACCTTATAGGTTTTTCACAAGAGAACCCTTTTAGGGGTGCTTAAAATACCTTCTTAGGGTGCCGTGCATACTATTACCCTGGAGTCTTGAGCGTGCATCACGCTGTAGAGAGTCTACGACCGAACGCCGGTGCGTTGTTCATCCGGATCGAAACGGGCAGGAATGGGAACCGAGCCCATGGACTATTTATTAAACTTTTTTCGCACATTGCACGATGTACGAAAAGAGCCCTGTTCATTACAATGCCAAAGTTTAAGGTATCCTCAACGCTCAAGTAAAAAAACAAAAATAAACCATATGAATTACGTCAAACATCCTGAACAGGGAGTAAAAAGTGTCACCTGGTGTAATTTTTTTTTTTTTTTACAGCGGCACGTTTTAATTATTGCTCGTGAAAGTCTGATTTTTTGCGTTCTGTATTTTCTTTGTCTGGGACGGTAATTGTAAAGCTCCAGGGATGCATCCGGATCCCTCCGGTTAATGTGCTCGAGCTCAAAAATATAAAAGACGCCTGGAAAACGAATCTGTCGAAAATGCAATCGCGCGAAGAAGCGACGGACAAATAGAAGCTTAGTTGCGTAAATCCTAAGATCGTGAACATAGTCATGAACGGCCTGTGACTGTAGGTGTACTGGATATTTTTAGAGTGTTGTTTGAGATTGGTCGCTTGGGATTTGATATCGAGGCTGCCTCGTGCAGTGGGTGAAAAGTGATCTGCTACCTTCGCGAGAGTCCCCAGAAAACGTGTAGCCTTTCGATTATTCTTTCATTGTTTTATTTTTTATTTGTATTCGTCAGGAATCGAGCCATCCTGCGAAAATAAAGTGATTCGTGGGAATGTCTTTCTTCTTTTAGACGCGCGTTCGAGAGTGAGTGGTGAGTGAGCTGTTTGTGGCAGAAATGTACTTTTGGGCGGGACACACGCCTTTCGCTTCTAAAAGTAGCTGTTCAACATTGAACAGGGAAATCGGATACGTTTCGAGAAACGTTTCCTGTGAAAGATCCCGAGGGCAACCTCGTGTAGCTAAATATAGCTTCCCTTCTCGGCCGAACCATCGAACGTTGACGGCATTTGACGTTGGTCCCTTTTTCTTTATTTTTTTTTTATTTCGCGGAGGTACAGACATCAAACATTAAACCAACGCAAGAAAAAAATCCTTGTCGGCTTCGAATTAGCCGTTTCAAAATAAAATAATGAAATATAGTCTCCCACGGACGGATATAAGGTTCAATGGTTTCAAAACCTGGAATCACGTGCCGTTAAAATTTTAGGCGTGCCAAACCCTTATTCAAGCACGAATGGGGTATGTATCTAAGAAAGTACGCAAGAGGGGATTGAGAGAACACGTATTATTTTTCTTCGACGAATATTTTGCCAATCTTTTGTGCCCCGCATACGTTACCCACCTTGCGCCATAATGTCAAGAACGCACTTATATGTTAAGCAAAACTAAACAAAGTTCAGTCAAGTGCCTTCCTTTTTGGTAGTTGTGGGGAAATTTAAGTTCGGGGCTTATGCTTTTGTTCTGTTGGCAAAGTACGCCTATTTATTTAGGCAAAGAGAAAGTTTAACTACTACTCATACGACTTTATTGGCTTCTATTCTTGCTTAAACCTATGCCATATTTGTATGCTCGTAAAAAATACAACTTGGATTTGAATTTTTAATGTATAAACCGTGTTGATGTGTACCTAGAGTCTTCAACATCAGACGCGCCTTGAACCTGATTTTGATAATTTTTCTTTAAATTTATTTTAATATCCGTCAAAGCACGACCTTCTACACCATTTTCCGCATAATAGGAAAATCCTCCACGACACCCAACACATTTCCCCTCTCCCAGTGCTATCTTGGCGGCTGAGAGACTCCTTTTGTTGCTGCATCTTGGTTCTGAAAAAGCCGGGATGAGCTCCCGGCTTATTGAAGTAAGCATTTTAAAACATTGGTTTGTTATGGTTGAGCCAGCTAATTTTTTTCGCGTTGAAGAACAATACATGATAATTTTTATGGGCATGAATGTCTGCTAAAGCTACTTCAATTTTCTTAAACATTTCTTTTTCAAACAATTGTCTTTTTTTAATTGTTGGTTATTATATTTATCACACATTCAACATAATGATAAAGGGTGATTTTAGAGGATAGCAGTATTAGGAAATAAATTACTAACTAAAACTTTTCTAAAAAAGACAGAAGTAAAAGCTTTTTCTTCATATTCAACAGGATAATTGTTTAGAGTTGCACTTTTTCTTTCATTGTATTCTTGCTTTTTTTGTGCGTGTGTACTTTGCAAACTTTTTTATATTTTTCTATGCACTGCCTTAGTCCTAGTTATGCCTCAGTTCCACTAGAGCGACAAACAGAAATAAACGACAGACAAACTTCAAACACGTGCAGCATGCTCGCGATGGTACCTTTGGCAGGCGTTTAGTCGTTCGGTGCTCGTGAAGTAAGCACGAGTGATTGCAAGACTGCCAAAGATACCCTCGCGTGCATGGCGCTCGTGTTTGAGCATATCTTCCTTTATTCTGGTTTCTGGTTTGAGGCTAGTCCCTGTCTTTTGTTTTGTTTGTCGCTCTAGTGGGACTCGGGCATTACAGAACAACGCTGATCCCGTATGGAAATCTTATACACCAACTCATATCTGTGACGTCACGGCGCGGTGGTGGCGCGCCGGTCGCACTTCCGGTCTGGGGCTGTGGGCAGAAGTCCCCATGCCAGACGTGTATTCCTGCGTTGTTTTGAAAGGAATCAGACAAAAACCTGCCTTATCGTCAAAACGCCGCGACTGGGGCCGTACCAAAAGTGCCGAGAAAGGTTTGAAGGTCAGTTTTCACGTGCTTGGTTCGTCAGAGAATCCGGATATGTGCCGTGAAAAGGGAAAAGCAGACGCCGTCGGACAACGATTGCTTGGGCGGGAAGCACTTTGGGTTGAATTCACGGATACTTGTGGTCATCAGATTTATTTGTTTTGTTCCAAGATGAACGCCAGAAAACCGTCAAGTTGTGCGGACCACCTGCGGACTACGTTCAGTGCGTCTTCAAGTTCAAACGGCCGCCTGATCGTTCAAACTGTCGTCTGCTCTTTCAAACGTTTCTGCTTGTCGTCTGCTCTCTTAGACGACGCCGGCCCGTACACCAAAAGTTGGCCCGGTCCTTGCGATAAGAAGTAAGTGCAGGCCTCAAAAGACTTAAATTTGAAGGTTGGTAAGCAGGCTCGTCGTAAACAGTAGATAGAAGGAGATGTTGATTATTGTTACCAGCGGCCACCACCGACTTGTTATGCCTGATTCACTTGGTCCGATTCTGCTTGCGATTTTCAGTATTGACGTTGACCGTCTCAGCTACGGTTCACGCTTTTGCAGCCCGAGCGACGTCGCAACTGAAAATTGCGAGCGAAATCTCATCTGGTGAATCAAGCTTTAGCGTTCATTCTGCGGCGTCCACGCGGAATGAATCGCCGCATGTCAGATTATTCACGCGAAGTTTCGCAGTGTAACGAGCCTCGTCAATTTCGC
Source organism: Ixodes ricinus (assembly GCA_037355805.1). Taxonomy (NCBI): domain Eukaryota; kingdom Metazoa; phylum Arthropoda; class Arachnida; order Ixodida; family Ixodidae; genus Ixodes; species Ixodes ricinus. Next base: position 7,359 of record JAZHYW010054496.1, read on the forward strand.
TGACGCCGCTCATGTAGTCAGACATTGCCAGGAAGACGTAGAATCAACAATTCGAATGCGAAAAAGGGCAGGGGGACTCACACTGACGCCGATAACATCGCGTTTCAATGGTTTGTTTATGGGCGACGGCGAGCTTGTTGCCCACACCCCCGCCGCGCATGCGCGGCGCCGGTGGCGTCCGCTAGGGGCGCCCCGGGCGCTCCGGTTTGTTTGTAAACATGAGTTGGTGTATATCTGGGCCATATCTGGCCATATCAAACATTATATGATTATATACGGCCTATATACAGACTTATCTGGCGTATATACAGACTGATATGGCATATATACAGACTTATCTGGCGTATATACAGACTTATCTGGCGTATATACAGCCTGATATGGCGTATATACAGACTTATCTGGCGTATACACAGCCTTATCTGGCGTATATACAGCTTTATCTGGTGGCCGGTTTTCAATATGTTAGAAAGTTAAAAAAAGTTAAAAATTTACTTTGTTAGCAAAATGTGAATGACTCATTGTTCGCAAGCTAAATATTAGCACAAATAATCCCAAACTTCAGCTTTGGCAAGCTTACGTTTGAGATTATTTGTGCTAATTTTCACGAGGATTTCAATGTAGAATTAATTATTTTGAAGTGTTAACATTACGCCGGAATAGACAATTTGCTAAATCCCCCAAACACCTCGGCCCGTACTCGAGGAATCATGGGGACGGTGTTTCTTCAGCTGCCTAGTGATCGGAAATTTCGACCAATTCTTTGGTTACACAGTTTTGAGTGTAATTCGGTGGCACCTTGAACAAGTGTCGTATTGAACCCAAGTACCTGTCATATCACTTTTAACATTTTTCGCCAATGTCAGTACTGTGCATTCTGTTCAACCTTCAACCTGGATGAGCTGCAGACATATCTCTTACATTATTATCATTCTCGTACAGCTTCAAAGACGCTGATATTAAGTTAAAAACGCTAAAAATGCTAGAAACAGCTCCGCTGAATCCGAGCTAAATCCCGGTTTTGGTTGTTGTGATTTCTCGGCTTTTAAGTAATTCCTGCTAAAACAACAATCACGAGAATGATAATATTGTAAGAGATTTCGGCGCCTCAGCCTTGTTGAAGGTTGGACAGGATGCACAGTGTCATAAACGCTGCCATTGACGAGAAATTTTAAAAGTGATATGACAGGTCATTGAGCCCTTTGGGACGCTTGTTCAGGGTGACTACGAATTACACTCGAAACTGTGTAACCATGGAATTGGTCAAAACTAGCGATCACTAGGAGCTGAAGGATCACCGTTCCTTTAATTCCTTGAGCGCGGGCCGGGGCACTTGGGAGAATTGTAGACAATAAAAAGATATAAAGTGCTGATTTCAGGCTTGTGTCCTTTTGATATGCCTGGCCAGATCTGGAATTTCCTTACTTAGCCAGATCTGGGATTTCCATACCTGGACAGGGATATCAGGCTATATCTGGCATTATGAGGTTATATCTGGCAGATATACCATATCAGGTTATATGTGGCATAGAGTAATATACACAAGGTAAAGAGCGGACACTGCCATAGGCCCCAGCGGCCCAGATAGACGAGTGACCGGTAGCGCTCCTAGCGGGCGGCATTAAGCATAATCTGGTTCCGGTTCCGGTCAAATTAGTTTCGGTTTCGGTTTGGGCGTTTTTGCTCCGGTTCTCCGGTACCCTTCTCTCTCTCTTTCCTTCCCGCCTCGCTCCTCGACTCCCGAAGCCGCTGTTTTTTTGTGTGTTTTTTTTTCTAATATTGACGCACTTTTATTTTTAAATTTTATGGTAGAATCCGTGCAAAATGTGTCACAGAATATTTCAATTTACTTTAGAAAACAGAGGTGTATTTCTTGTTCTTTTCCTATTGTAAAACATCGAAGTTACACAATCGCCACAGACTCCTGGCTGGTGGAGCATTCTGGGGTCAACAACAGTAAGTGGTTCGAAAACATTTTATTGGACCACATCCATGTATACATGATTTACTTCAAAAGCTCTGTATGTTTTATACGAAACTGATACTCACAAAAATAAATTAATATGAAGGAGTTCGGCATATCGTACACTTCGTAATAGATTGTTAGCAGAACCAAGTTAACAAATATTTTCCACAGAGATCATGCTGAATGATTCATTCACTTTCACGCCGACTCGGGCACGGGAAGTAAGTACAGAAATATATAACACATCGCGATCATTACCAGTCATAAGAGTATAATAAGAGTGCGAAGTACACACCGGATAGAACAAATTCCCAATTTCCGGCTAATATAAAAATCGCCAATTTGCATAGCCTCAAACTCACTGCGGGCAAGCTATTACCAAACAAGGAGAGCTCTATTCGAAATCTGACAAGATTCAACGTCCCTAAACATTCCCCGAAATTGTTCAGCAAAGAAGAATAGCTTCAGAAAAAGAGGCTAAAAAACTATGGACAGTGGATACAACTGGATACATTTTCTTTAAAATATTTTTACCCTCTATACACTATTTTCTATAGAAATTCTGTAGAAAGTGAATAAGTATTTTTGTTCGTCAGTCGTGATACACATTTGCTGGAAAAAGGGGAAACAAATGTTTGGAGTGCAAGCAGCACCGATCAATTAATAAGCGCTTTCTATTTTTGGTTTGGCAACCGCCTCCGTTAATACATTATTAACAGTTAAATCTGTCTAGTTGCTTACCAGCCACTGAAGAGTGCAACCGAACTTTGTCCGAATTCCGGTTAAGTAATCGAACATGCCAATTCAAGCGCGTATTCTGCAAAACATTTTAAAAGCCGTTTGTGGCACTCCTCTGAGCAAAGGCTAAAACCACCCAGACTTCAAAGTGTGCGATACACGGCGGTATAGACTCCTCGAACATGTGCCACACTCTCTATTATTGGAAGAAAGTGATTTTCTAGTTGCTGAATGAAATTAAAGGCAGCCTGTGATCGTACTACTAAGTTCCCGAAGAGTTTTCCTGGCACGTGGCATGCTTCAAGCACAAGAAAGTACTGGTGAGGCCTGGTCAAGTTATCAGATTCATCCCATAGCAGCTGAGAACAGCCACAGCTGTGAATAGTCTGTTCAAGCACAAGCTTGATCAAATAGCCCCACACGTAGTAAGTGGACGAGTCACCAATTACGTTAGACTTGATGCCTGATGCCAGCTCAGAAATATCCTCTAGCGGCGGGAAGTTATCGATTGGAAGACATCACACATTGTCTGAAATTGAACTTCCATAATGCGAAGGTATTGGCAGCTCCTTGAAGAGGTCAGCCTTGTCATCCTCTACGTTTCCATTGTTCGACAGTTTGAACAGTTTCATTATCACTATCTGTTTTAGTCCGGTGAACTGATGCAGTTTCGGGTTTGTGTTGCAGCCCAGCATTTGTCGTATATAGCTCCAAAAGGTTTTTCAAGTGGGTCTTGCTGCAGGCGTCGTGTAAGTAAGAACTTAAAGTCATGGCTGTTTGAAAGCTCATTTCAGAGCATGAGGATACATTTTATAGTAACTTGCCACCCTATGATGGCTTGTAGCTGTCTCCTACTTTGGAACTGCCATGCTGAAATCCATCCGAGTTGCTGGTGTAGGTAATCGAGTATTTCAGATTCTCCCTTCAGAATGGCATGACGAAACTCCTGCCCTGTCTTCTTGAATTGTGAGCTATTCAGACAATCAAAAAGTATGTACATCCTATCACAGAAATAGGCTGTAGCCATGGCTGCCTCAGTAAGCTCCTTGGCATAAACAAGAAATATGATTGCAAGAAAGAGTGAGGCACTCAGTACCTGTGCGGCACGATTTACTTCCATGTTACTGAAAGGTTTTTGAAAAATGTCTCTCAGTAAGTTTCGGAGCCAACTGCAAGCTCATCTCACGGGTAGAACGATAAAGTTCAACAATATGGGACGACTCAATGACCTCATTTCCAATGCAAAGTTTCTGTGCTTGGAGATTGCTCTTGGTTGTTTTGGGGAGGTGCGGAACATGAAAGATAAAGTAAACATATTCGTTGTCAACTTAAAAAATGGCCTATCAACACACACACCGTTGGTTGGCCAAGCTTACGTTTGAAGCCCCCTAATCACAGACCACAGCCTTTACTGTGAAGCCAACAGTCTTTAGCTCCCGAATGAGAGAACTGAGGAGACTGCGTTTAACAGAAGACGTTGTTGGAGTGTGCAAAACAGCAGGCACGTAGCCAGGGGGGGGGATGGGGCTCGCCCCCCCCCCCTTGAAATCTTCCATTTTGCTGGGGCCTCCTCTCCCTCCCCTCATACAGCATTTTGTCATAAGCGCCCCCCCCCCCCCCCGAAACAAAATCCTGGCTACGTGCCTGCCCAACAGTGTATGCAAGGGGCTAAGCCCACCCCACCTCCTGAAAATTTCAGAAAGCACAACAACCAAGGCTCTATCTGTAATGTTAGAAATACGTTCAACACCGTCATCTGTAAATCCAAGGACAATGTTGCGTGCAGGGACGTGAGTTAAGTGCTTTTTTAAAACTATCTCATCGAAAATCAAGATGCCCACACAATCAAGTGCAGCCCGACAGCCCGGCGGAAACAACAGCACGAACTCAAACCGATCGGCTCCACAAATTCCCGCCGAGCATGCGAGGACGCGGGCGGTCATGCGTCACCTTGATTGATGCAAAGTCGACCGAATATGATGCAGCAGAAAGCACAGACGGACGGCACGCACGGCACGGACGGGCAGAGGCCATGCAGAATGATGCAGAGGCGACGGCGTGCAGGCAAGCAGGCAGGCCATGGCAGGCGCCATTCATCACGTGGTTTTTGTGACGTATTTGATTAAAACTATTTAGTCGTTTTAATTACTTTAAATAATTCTAAAGCATAACAATTTAAAAAATAAATACTTCTCGGAGAAAGAGCTCCAATTAATATTAACCAAATTACAGAAAAGCGCCACGTAGCGGAGGGCATTAAACGCACTATCTGGGCCGCGAATCGGCTTCAGTGTCCTCTCTTTACGTTTACTATATTACTCTATGGCGTAGCTGCCAGAGTAGCGCCACGCTTTTCCCTGTGCCGCCTCTCACCGTGATTGGTCACACGCGGTACCATAGCAACGAGCTGAGCTGGCTCGGTTTCCTTAGCAACCGAGTAACAACTCGTCACGTGACCTCGCAAGAGCCTTGATGTCACCGGTAAGATGGCAGCGCCCAGAGCTGGTGGATGCGAGTTTGTTCGGTGCGCGGTAGTCGTAATGTGCCGCTGCTTGCCGACGATTTCGGACTTCTTCGTGCTCTCTGACACAGGTATAACCTGGGAAGATTTGAAAGAATGAGACTTTATACCTTTTCTGCGCAAGATCGCTCTGGGTATTAGCACCTGTGCGACAGCATCAGTCATATCGCCGTAACGGTGCTCGGATTCCTGGATGTGTTCAAGGATCGATAAGAGGTTTTGCATGCAATTTTCGCATACTCCTAGCCTTGTTTGAACGTTGGAATGTC
>JAZHYW010054497.1:0-18203 GCA_037355805.1 Ixodes ricinus
TTCGAATCCCTTCTAAAATTCTTCGAATTTTTCTTTAAAGGGACACTCAATGGTTTTGAGTTCGTGTTTTGATGATGACAGCTGAATTTAGATGCCCTAAGTATCCCTAAAAACCAAAAAGTATAGTCATACGGTGATTATTTCTTTAAAGGGATTGTCCGGTCAAAACCGGAAGTACTTAAGTTCTTGCGCTCGTTACGTCGAGGGAGCCTTCATGTAGAGAAAGGTCATTTTTATTTTGATATATGATCTCCCGTTATTAATTAAACCTTTCATGAGCCTATGTACGAAACTGCACCCCGAATTTCGCCAGTGGCAATGGCTGACATCCGTAGGTGCTGCGTGACGTCACAAAACGCAAAGGTTTGTCGGATGGTCGGGATAACAAGCGTTGGTCGATGAATGTATTGTATTTTGTTTCGAATTATATAGTCTCCTAGGCTGTACCCTACTTAAATACGGTTCTTTAATGCAGTTCCCAAGCATGTGCAAAAAAAGTCACGCCTTTTAGCAGGAAATTACTCGCAGACAGCCATAAGCTTCGAGCAAACGTATGCCGTTTCGCGCAAACACAACTGCGACGGCCACCGACCGAACTAGGGGCGCTTGCAAAGCAAAGGATGCAGATTTCTCCTCTGAAGCGGCACCTAAGTACACGAAGCGGCATCTGGGTACACGTCAGCGGATCCACTGGATCGGTGATGAGGCTGCGGGTCGCTCCCTCAGAGGCGATGTCCGCGGGTCGAAAACAAACGGCGAATCGTTCAAATGCATGTCGTCACTTGACTTGGACGAGCTTGATGAATCGTAGTCACGCTCCATTTTCACACGCGGGTCAAACAGAATCGGGCTGAACGCATGCTAAATACAACCAGTGGCGTCGCGAGGGTCAGCGGCACCCGGGGCAATAGCCCGCCGCGACCCCCCCCCCAACCCGCTCTCGCGTGGCCCGTCGCGACCCCCCCCCCCTCTTGAGACGCCGCTGAATACAACTTCTGGTATCGTTTCCAGGTGGCCTTGCTGTTGGTTTGGGTTTCGCTGCATAATCAAATTGATTAATCCGATTTGGGCGAGGAGTGGATGGACGTAGTTTATTATCGTTGGCACAGCATCACACCTCAGCTTACGAGCCTTCTGTCCGCTTAGAGCTCAGCTCGTAGCTCTCTTTTGTGAGATGATTGCTGCATAAGCGGGATCTCGATCTTGACGGGAACCTAGGCCCTATGCACGGCGACGATCCACTTCGCTCGTCACTGCACGTCTCGCGGAAAAGTGTGGAACGTCATGTCTTGGCTCGCATGTGCTGCCCGGTGGTTGTGGCACCCAACCGCGCAACAAAAATCTCACCCAACTACGAAACAAGTCGAGCACAACAAGAAAAACGAAGCACGCTGAAGCAGACAAAAATGCTCGCTTTGTGTTTTGTGACGTCAGAGCTTCAATGTTGCCAACGAAAGCAGCGTTTACGCTAGAATGCGATTCGAGCAGCATAAATTCAATTACTCACGCAGAGGGGCATACAAAATTCAGATATTGCACGTACGATCCGTCTCGAGGCAATAACAATGATATTCAATTGGTTTCTCGAATACAAAATTTGACCGGACAATCCCTTTAATAAAAATGTAATTGAAGGCCGCCAAACCTCGGATCCATCCGAAAACGAAACCACTCTCATTGGTCCTCGCACGCTTATCAAAGGATCTCGGGCCAATGGCGTTGGACGACGTTCCGTCGCGCAGTGATCCCGAGGTAGCCGCATCGGCCGAACCTCTTTGTCATTCGAGCTTCGATCATGGCGGAGTTCTCTACGCTCGAGGACCTGACGCCGTTAGAGGTTGAAATTCTTCGGCGGACAGCCGACCTGGGGATGATTTCCTATGACGCCACTCCGACGTGCGATGTGGACGATAGCAGCGCTTCGGAGTCATGTTCGGGTTCCGAGGACGACGAAACGCAGACCTTTTCGGGCGTTTTGCGGTTTGGGCAAGTCCTAACCAAACCAACGTTTGACATCGCAGCGTTACCTCTGGTACGTGATGTCAAGCGATGTCGCCACGTTGACTTTCGCCTCGGGAGGACGGAGGGAAGGCTGGTTCAGACATGTGCAACGAGCGCGTATTTACGACTGCGTCCGTTGCAACCGGAGCGACCGGAACGACCGCTACAACAAGCGCAGCGGGTGGTCAGCACGGCGACCGCTTCTATACGCCGCCGTCAGCTGTTTCAGCGGCCCCTCTAAAAGGGGACGCACTGCTACTCAATGCCGTAACAGAATATAGACAGACAGTTTTCTATAGCCAAAAGCTTTATTATTATTTTTTTCTTGATAGGCTTGCAGGCTACGGTGGATGAAAAAAAGAAAATAAAAAGATGCAGTACGCCGTCTTGGACGATCACGACTCTAATACACGACATTACAATAGTACAAATATCGCCACACGCCTTTTCTACGATTATAAAAGACAATGTAATCTTAGCAGCGATATAGCAACGTAGAAATATGATTTCGTGATCAGATAGACGTTGCGAGCGTTCAGGATTGCTAACACTAATCACTTTTCTCCGGTGATGAAAACGCGTGAAAATTCGCATCCTTTATACGGTACGCGCCAGTAATACCTTGAACTTGAGCACACGCATGAAATGCGCCAAATAAGAAATCCGGGCGATGTTCGAGGACACAAATGCTTAGAAAGCACCACTGTAGTCGAAGTAAATAAACACGACGGCACGGGCGTTTCTGCTGTCTTGAGAGTGCCGCCACGACATCGCCGCACGAGTAGGTGGATCTTCCCTTCTAGTACGTGCTGGGTTATCATAGCGACACACGACGAAAATTCACAGTCAAGGATAGCGCTTTTATGCGGAACGATGAGCTTCCACCACGCCGACCACGCCAACGATCACCACCGACGCCATGTTCGCAGAGAAGAAGCCGGCCCGCGACTGGCACGACCGGCATGCAACGCGCGCCGCAGTTCTCCTCGACCTGTGATTGGTCTGCCGCTGCGGTTGTTTCCAACGCAGCGGGAAGAAAGGCCGCCAAAATTTTCAAACATACGATAATTTCATTGGTCCTCGCAAGTACAGAAAAGAGTCCGCACGTATTTTATTCCTGCGTGATTAATAGGCGGTTCTGCCTTCTAAAACTGAAGATACTCATTCACTGACACTTCCTTAACGCCATCGCACCAAAAAGTAGCTTCCCCAAAAACCGCTTGAGTCCCCCTTTAAGGCAAGTGAACTACTTTATAAAGTAAAATCATTTGAGACTTGCGGCAATTTTTTATTCGCATTACATGTCGGGTTTTTTAATCGCTTTTCATTCCACGCGTGACATCACGTTTCACGCGAGCGTTGTGGGTTGTTTGTAAATTCCGCGCGAGGTCACGTGGTCGTGACGTCATGACCCTATCGACCAATCAGGATTTTCGCGTCACGCCGCCGACGCCGGCTTTTCTGCGCGCTAATATTAGCGAATCACTTTTTCAAACCAAACTTCTTCACACCTACTCGGTTCACGTCGGCCAGGTTTGATCCTCCATGCAAAGTCGAACCCATTAAATTGCGAACCACCTTGAGTACTGTTCTGCCCGCTTCGCCCTTCCATAAAACTATCCATAAAAGAAACAACGTAGTCACTTTTTCAGACCTGGTAATGTTTAAACGAAGCTGTGAAGAGCTTTTTTGTTGATTTGTCATTTCCTTGACGACTTTTGTATTTTGAATACGAATGTCTGAAAGACAACCGCCAAACACCATCAGCGCCGCTCAATCATCCCGTCGTGTGCACTCACGCGAGGCACGTGATTTCCGGTGTCTGATCGAGGTTCAGCCGTCCTTTTTGGCACGTCGTATTACCGGTCGGACGATTGGTCGCGTATGGTACGTATGGCCTGGCCGGGCCCCCAGTGGTTATCGCATTATGAGTAACACAAAGAAGAAGAAAACAAAGAGTTGCGAGGATGTTATATCGCGATCTTGAACAAGTCATTGATCGGCCAACAGGCCTGAAGAAGCATTCTTGATTTTTGTGTGGTGTCTGACCCTAATATAATTATTTCGATAAAGTGCATAAACGGCCTGAGTGATCATGAACTAATTCATATAAGCCTAAATATGTTCGAGCCTCAACATCCTACAACTTCAAAGGTTATTCTTGACGTCACGATTATAACAAAGCTGACTATGCTAGAATGAATGGAGAACTTTGTATATTTTAAAGAGCTTTTCGATTTCCTTTTTAGATCGTACGGTTAAGGAAAATTGGACACTTTATAAAAACAAAATGGTTTATCTTGTCAACCACTACGTACCACGTTTTAATTTTTTTCCAATAGAAATACTCCTGCGTTGAACAAAACTTTAAAATTTCTGTGAAATAAAAAGAAATTGTTATTTTGGGTTGCCGAAGCATGTCAATCAACGATCTTGTTTGTTCCAAGTACACCTCAACTGCTAAACTAAATGTTCGCCACCTTCGTAAGTTTAAAGAAAAATTATATAGCCATGATCTACCATTTATCTTAAATCACAACCCCCAGATAAATTGGAAGCTTATTGCTCCTATCGAAACAACAAACAGAATATCTCTGACTAGCCATGACGGTGAAGTCCTTTCTCGTGTTGATTGTCCTGTTGTCATGAACAGCCTTTTGCATCTACAGGGTGTTTCACGAAAAGTGGACAAATTCGATATAGCGAAAACTACGCGTCGCAACAAAAAAAAAGGCTTGTGTCGTTTTGGTCCTGGGCCAGGGGCCTATTTAGGAAAATTATTAAAGTCCGGGATATTAAGATTGCTAATTATTTTGGCGTAATTAACTTTTTCAATATTGTGTTTAAGGGCATGGTTTCAATTAGAAAATTGCTCAGCATCATCAAAAAACACTAAATCAACGAATTGCAGAACGATAAAAAGCACGCGAAGCATTTTATGGCTTTCTAAAAAACCGCACAAATTCGACGGGTTTTTAAGTTTCGGTTTGCAATCGGAGCGCACCTCGGCCCCGACGGCACCGCGCTCCGTGGAGAAATAGTGCTGTTTTGACCAACATTCATGTTGCGCGCAGTATTTTGGAATGCCTGAGACGCTGAGGCTGAGCGAAGTCGCCACGTTACAAGTTGACCTGGAGAACGCCTTCGACCGGGTGTCTCGCGACGTTCTAAGCCAAATTTTGCAGCATATCGATATAGGATCCATTATTTTTGAAGGAGTACAAATGGCATAATATAATTTCACAACGAGTCTTAATGGTTGATAAACGAGTCAGTGAACGCATGCCTATAAAATCTTCTGTTATACAAGGCGGCTGTCCGCTCTCGCCATTTGCATTGTGTATTGAACCATTCTGTCCGAGTATCATTCAGAGTGAGCATGTTCGCGGTTTTACCTTGAATGCGCGCGAGGTTCGTATTTTGGACTATGCAAACGTACATTGCTAGTTTTTTTTTTTTTTTTTTGAGGCCAAATTTTACCGTTACGTTGCCTCGTCGATTTTTCCACCCGCAATCTAGGCGTACCATTGGAATACTATCGTGACAACGCAGGTCTTTGGAGCGAAGAGACTGATAAGCTGCGCGAGAAAGCGACCCCGGTGCAGGCCGCCATTTGTCTATTTTCGTGACTACCACAGTGCGTAACTTATTTTTTTGTCGCTAAGCTGTGGTATATGCTAAAGGTTTTTGCATTGTTCTTGATTTCGCATTCAGAAGCTGCATCGTGTGTTCGCTGTACTATATGTGTATGCGTCCAACTGGGAGCTCGTCAGCCCAATGAATTTGTTTCGACGCGCACGACATGGTGGTCTTTCTTTATCACACCTTTTATACGCCAAGTTGTTAACAGTTTTCTTTTCCTGCGAGATCAAGAAGATCCCTTTCAGTCGTACTGTTCTACAGGTTCGGCTGTCCGGTGTCTTGCCCAATTTCATTGTTTCATCTAGACTTGTTTCACCTTACGAAGTACCACAGGAAAGGCTACAAGCGCGAGCTCCTTGCTCTAGGGCACATCTCGGCGGCACAGGCTTTCGTGCGTTAAGAGCAGCTCCCAACGCTATGAGCTCGCGCTTCTAGCCTTCGTCTGCGTTACAACATAAGGTGAAACAGAGTATAGTGACGGTGCTCCGGAACCACTGAGTGCTTATTTGAAGGAAGTTATCGGTGCATACAAATTTTTAACCGCGCGTTTCTCTTTGAATTATCTGAGTACTGTTTCTCGAAAGCGACTTACAAGAAACTTAATAGAAACGTTGTTTCCAACCCCTCTGTATTGAGTTTTTACAGTGCATGTTCAGGACAGGATGTAATTCGTCGCGTTAAGAAAATGTTAGTCCCGGCCACGGTGAACACCTTTTTCTTCCAACTTCACAGTGAAACAATCCCGGTTCCACTGTGAAATAAAAGCAAATACTTTTATTTTTAACCCCAAATTTCCCACTGCCGACTATGCACCGGGTGCGGACTACAGTCAGGAAAATACGGTACAAGAATCCCACGGTCCAATTGTTCCGTTGGTAGAGAACCATCGAAGATATCAGACATAATATTACATCGATTTTCTAAATCAGCTGATAATTCGCAAGAAGCACTCACTGTTAAGACGTCAACCAATCACAAATTACCTGGACGTCAACCAATTACTCGCCCCCAAGCGTCAAAAATGCTCAAGCTCGACAAGAGCGGCCGAAAAGCGACAGGAGACGCGTCCGTATTGGTGTCGCTGCGTAGATCCCCCGTAGCCATTCACAGAGGAAGAACGGCAGGAGAAAGGCTCTTCAGTTGTCCCGCCTTCAGCGCGAGCTCCCTATCCTTCGACATTGCTTCAGCGTCTCGTACAAGTCGAGCGCGCGTGCGCAGCCGAAGCATGTCGGAAGGAACGGAGCACGTGCTGGAGGCTGGGCGTTAAGAAAGACACGCCCTGCCGTTCTCATTCTGCCAGTTACTAGAGTACTGACGTTTGGGAAAAGTTGGGGTGTCGCAGGCCAATTGCCTTCTAGGCGGTGGCATTGATCTTAGTCACTAGAGTCGAATTCGGCAAATAGCGTTCTGTACTTCGTTAACCGCTTTTCGCGATAGTCGCTAACTTAATGTACGGGATCTAAGCATCTCAATAATCTAAAGGTTACAATCCTGTGTGACCGATTTTTAAAATCGATATCGAATGATCGATTACCTCGGAACTTATAGCAGACACCGGAGGGCAACCTCGGACGAGGAGAAGGCCTTCTCCTCATCCGACGGCACCCTTCGGTGTCTGGGATAATTCCGAGGTAATCAACCTTTTAATACTGATTTTAATAAAAAGAAATCTGCCACGCATGAATGAAATGTATAGATTTTCGGGATGCTTAAAGCTCATAGATTGAGCTATGATCATAAATAGACGATTGCAGAAAGTGGTTTAGTGCCCCTCAAGTCCAGAGACAGCCGACGCTACGAGCTAAGGGACAGCGTCCAACTGCTCAGCATCGTGGTGTTCGTCATGTTTCTGTTCGTGTTCTATCAACGCTAAACCAATCAGAAAAAGGCGAAAAAAAAAAAACTAGCGATTTGCGCTTTTGGCGCTGCCCGATTGATAGATGTGCCCTCAAATCACGGGATACTTGATGGAACATTAATAGTTGGTTTAAGAATGAGCTTGCTCAATAACATCTTTAAAATAAACACGATTGAGCAGTTTCTCCCCGAGGACTGCCACTATTCTAAGAATATTGGATTTTGTGAATGAAGTCAAAGCTTGTTCGAGAGACTAATCAGTGTAAGCTGCGATAGCCGGGCAGTGGTCGCATGGCCTGCTACTTCACAGTAAAAAGAGATGCACTGCAAACAGACGACATGTCCCTGTGGAACGGTAGGACTAAGATAACTACTTAGTTCTTAGTTGGGACTCTTCCAAGCATACTCTAGCGTACCTGCAATCAGACTACACGATCTTGTTCAGTGGAGGATGATGAAGGTACTCCAACACGTTTCCATAAAGATCGTGCTTAGAGTGACTAATCAACTTTGTTCTGTAACGCCCGAGTCCCACTAGAACGACAAACAAAAACAAACGACAGGGACAAGCCTCAAACCAGACTTGGATTGAGCGCGTTGGTAATAGATTCAAAATATACGTAAGAGTCAGACAAAAAGGACGGACAGGACAAACATTGTCTGACTCTTTCGTATATTTTTGACTCAAACCAGATTATTTCGCGATTTGACAGGCTTTGTAGAATAAAGGAGGCTATGCTCAAACACGAGCATCACGCACGCGAGGGTATCCTCGGCAGGCTAGCAATTACTCGTGCTTACTTCACGAGCACCGAGTAACTAAACGCCTGCCAAAGGTACCATCGCGAGCATGCTGGATGTGTTTGAGTATAGCCTCCTCTATACTCACAAAGCCTGGCAGTTTGACGACGGAGCCGAAGAGTGCCCGGTCGCAGATTTAGAGCGCGAGGATCTGGCAGCGTGCACAGAGCATCAAAGAGCCATTTCTCGGGGAACCTAGGGGACCCTGGACGTCAGCGCAAACCTCTGACAGCAGCGAGGACCCGAAACAGACATGTTCGCTTGGGAGAAGTGTGTTTCGGCGTCTCGCCGCAGCGGGGCGCCGGTCACGTGGCTCTCCTCTCATCCGTTGTTTGCCGCTCCACCTTTTCCATTTCTGGCGGCCGCTTCCGATCTGCCAGGCTTTGTCAGTATATAGGAGGCTATGGTTTGAAGCTTGTCGCTGTCGTTTGTTTTTGCTTGTCACTCTAGCAGGACTCAGGCATAACTGAAACTAAGGCAGTGCATATGAATAAAAAAAAGTTGCAAAGTGCACACGCACAAAACAAAAACGAGAGTGCAGTGAAAAAGAAAGTGCAACTTTAAACAATTGTTCTGTTGAATATGACGAAAAAGCTTTTACTTCTGTCTTTTTTAGAAAAGTCTTAGTTAGTAATTCATTTAATAATGTTGGTATCCTGTAAAATCATACTTTATTATTATGTTGAATGTGTGATAAATATAATAAACAACAATAGAAAACAATTTTCCGAAAAAAAACAATGATTATAAGAAAACCGAAGTAGCTTTAGCAGACATTCATGTCCATAAAAACTATCATGTATTCTCCTTCAGCGCGGAAAAAAAAAACTGGATCAAACATAACAAACCTATGGGATGTTTTAAGATTCCTTCTTCAATAAGCCGGGAGCTTATCCCGGCATATCCAGCACCAAGATACAGCAACGAAAGAGGTCCCTCCGCCGTCAAGGTAGCAGGAAATGGGAAGGGTGTCGAGAAGGATTATCCTACCATGCGGAAAATGGTTTTGAAGGTCGTGCTCTGACGGATATTAAAAATAAATTCAAAGAAAAATTATCAAAATCAGATTCAAGGCACGTCTGATTTTGACGACTCTAGGTACAAATCAACACGGTCTATACATTAAAAATTTAGATCCAAGTCTATTTTTACGAGCACACAATTAGGACATAGGTGTAAGCAAGACTTTCTCTTAAACTCTTAAAACGTTCTCTTTGCCTAAATAAATAGGCGTACTTTGCCAACAGAACAAAAGCATAAGCCCCGAACTTGAATTTTCCCACAACTACCAAAAAGGAAGGCACTTGACTGAACTTTGTTTAGTTTTGCTTAACATATAAGTGCGTTCTTGACATTATGGCACAAGGTGGGTAACGTATGCGGGGCACAAATGATTGGCAAAATATTTGTTGAAGAAAAATAATACGTGTTCTCTCAAGCTCCTCTTGCTTACTTTCTTAGGTACATACCATATTCGTGCTTGAATAAGGTTTTGGTACGCCTAAAATTTTAACGGCACGTGATTCCAGGTTTGGAAGCTATTGAACCTTATATCCGTTCGTGGGAGACTATATTTCAACGTTTTATTTTGAAACGGCTAGGTCGAAGTCGACAAAGATTATTTTTCTCCCTGTCGGTTTAATGTTCGGCGTCTGTACCTCCGCGAAATTAAAGATAAATAAAAAGGGACCAACGTCAAATGCCGTCAACGTTCAATGGTTCGGCCAAGAAGAGAAGCTATTTTTAGCTACACGAGGTTGCCCTCGGGATCTCTCACAGGAAACGTTCCTCGAAATGTATCCGATTTCCCTGTTCAATGATGAACAGCTCCTTTTAGAAGCGAAAGGCGTGTGTCCCGCCCAAAAGTACATTTCTGCCACAAACAGCTCACTCACCACTCACTCTCGAACGCGCGTCTAAAAGAAGAAAGACATTCCCACGAATTACTTTATTTTCGCAGGATGGCTCGATTCCTGACAAATACAAATTTAAGAAAAATGAAAGAATAATCGAAAGGCTACACATTTTCTGGGGACTCTCGCGAAGGTAGCAGATCACTTTTCACCCACTGCACGAGGCAGCCTTGATATCAAATCCCAAGCGACCGATCTCAAACAACACTCTAAAGATATCCAGTGCACATACAATCACAGGCCGTCGATTATATGTTCACAATTTTAAGATTTACGCAACTAAGCTTCTATTTGTCCGTCGCTTCTTTGGGCGATTGCATTCTCGACAGATTCGTTTTTCAGGCGTCTTTTGTATTTTCGAGCTTGAGCAGATTAGCCGAAGGGTTCCAGATGCATCCCTGGAGCTTTACAATTACTGTCCCGGACAAAGAAAAAAACAAAACGCAGAAAATCAGACTTTCACGTGCAATAAGTAAAACGTGCCGCTGTAAAAAAAGAAAAAAAAACAGAACTACACGAGATGACTCTTTTTACTCCCTGTTCAGGATGTTTGCACGTCATTCATATGGTTTCTTTTTGTTTTTTACTTGAGCGTTGCGGACACCTTAAACTTTGTCATTGTAATGAACAGGGTCTTTTCGTAGATCGTGCGATCTACGAAAAAGCCTAATAAATAGCCCATGGGCTCGGTTCCCATTCCTGCCCGCCGTAGACTCTCTACAGCGTGATGCACATTTAAGACTCCAGGGTAATAGTATGCACGGCCCTCTAAAAAGGTATTTTAAGCACCCCCTAAAGGGTTCTCTTGTGAAAAACCTGTAAGGGTTCCTTTTTAGCTTCCTCTTTGATGAGAAAAGTTCCTCGTCGTCCAACTGCCTTTTAGTGCGCCAGGTGGCGGTAGTGCTTGAGGCGAAAGCGTTCTTCACGAGCGGAAAAAAGTTCTTGGAGCGACGAAGAACCTTTCAAGAACGAATTTTTTTCAGAGTTAATGCGAAGCCACGCCCTACGTTTCTCAAGGTTTCTGTCGTTATAACAAAAAGAGAGAAAAAAAACAAAAAAAAACGTCAGGTAATAAAAAATAAAATAAAAATATAAAGAAGTTTTTTTTTATTTTGAAGCCCGATAAAACAATTAATGCGCACTTTAAAAAACTGTTTTTTTTTCATTCACATAATTCTGAAGGCGTTGCGGGATCTATACAAGCCAGATGAAGCACAAAAAATTCAATTTTACAAACTTCTACGAAAAAAAGCAAATTATGCTTTAGGTACGGGCCTCCTTTATATGTATTTTGTATATATTCGATTTTATCGGAGTGAAGAAATATACAAAATAAAAGAATAAGGAATCGCGCGGCAACCGGATACTTTGTATTTAAAATATTTCAGTTCCTAAATAGGTAGTGACGTTTTTGTTTTGCTTTTTTAGCTCACCCATTCCGGCTTCTGAACGTATTCCTTCTATTACTTATGGAGAAAACAAAATATCTCATTCGGGATCTCTTTTTTTTTCAATTCCTTCGGAGCATAAATTTCTAGCTAAGCGAGGAAATCGATTTTCAATTAACGAACGGCGCCACACTGACAATCGCACACATTGCTAGTCGGAATTCGCAATGAAATAAAAAAAAAAAGATTAGACACTAAAGGGTGGTAGCGTTTTTTAAAAATTGTTTTTAGGTTTATCTATTTAAAACGTTTTGCTTTAGAAACCAGACAATACACGCGAAACTGTCGAATAAACTGAAGCGTACAAAGATTTCCTGGCCGCGACACAAAGAGCCTGCCGAAGGTTTAGTTGTTCAAAATGAGACGTGGTGGCACTGTGCCTTACAATGAACGGTTCTGTAGCACTTTAAAACGTACCCACGATTGTATTAGCATCTCCCTTACCAACGTTTTACAGACATACGGCTATACCCAGAATTGCGTTTTTCGTCGAGCAAAGCGGACTCCGACGTCCATTTTCAGTGTCTATTTACTTTAATTTAATGGGGTTTCTTTTTATTCGTTCTCAAAACTGAAAGAAAAGGGGACAAATGTTAAAGACCGACGACTAGTTTGACCTTTCCACTTTCCCCACTTCCTCCTCTTCCCCCTTCTTTTCTGTCCACCGTTGCCTGCTTTCCTCCTCCCCAGGGTGAGGAGCATCTTCTGCCTTGCAGAATCCAGTGTATGGTCGTCGGCCTTTCAATGCACTCCAGTGCTCCCGATAGGCAGAGACGACGAGAAAAGCACGTTCTCCGCGATTGGTCGTCATACGGCCCCCAGTGTAGAGCCAGCTGTACGCGTACGCTTGGCAAACATATAAGTACGCAAGATGGTGCTTCGCGCGTTGTCGGTTCCGCCGGTGTCGCTACTCCGCGGTGCACCAACGCCCGGCAAAGAAGCGCACTCAACGGCGCTATAGCAACCTCTCCGTAGAAAACTTGGCCCCGATTTAGAAACATTTTGGGAGTCGAGACGAGAAGGCCAGCCTTCTGATACGTAGGCTGAGTCGAACAGTAAAGGTTGGTTCACACATTTGGGTTTGTGTGTGAGCGGTGAGTGGTGACCGCTTGTGGCCACTTAAGGTGTATCCACACGACGGACCAAATTGCTGGTTTGGTCCGCGGGCCGCGCATCACGTGATCGTACGTCACCGGTTTTCGAGGTCCGCCGGCGGTCCGCGGTCCTGCGCTTCTGAGAAATGCCAAGCGACTTTTCTCGCCCGGACCTTGGCGGCGGACCGCGGCGTTTTTAGTATAATTGAAGCGCTAAGTCTGGCAACAAGCTGGCTGTTGACCGCCAACTGTTGAAGACGAAGAAGACGAACCTTTCGTTGTGCGACGAAAAGAGGCTGACTATGCAGACCAAGTTCTTTCCTGCACATCCAGGGCTTCATCCAGGATGCCTTCTTCGGTTCACTAAGTCCTCCTCGTCCTCAATAGTCAACGCCAGGGCTACCGCGGCCAAACGTCTCTTTCGTTCAACCTCCATCTTGGCTCCGACAAATAGCCTCAAAGCAGCTCGCTGCATGCGTTCTGGTGGAGCCGTGAGGTCGAGGTTAGACCGGCCCGTTCGCTCTGTCGTCTGCTCTTTTGGTCCGCCGTGTGGATGCTCATTGCAGCCGGGCGGCCCGCGG
The DNA here is from genome assembly GCA_037355805.1 of Ixodes ricinus. Lineage (NCBI taxonomy): Eukaryota > Metazoa > Arthropoda > Arachnida > Ixodida > Ixodidae > Ixodes > Ixodes ricinus. The sequence goes on from JAZHYW010054497.1 coordinate 13,338, forward strand.
GCCGCGCATCACGTGATCAATCGGTCCGCGGCCCGGTCCGTCGTGTGAATACACCTTTACCAGGAAGTAGTTGTACGGAACGTGGATCGGGTCTCCGATCGGAATGTTTAAGCATACCGTTCCGCCCGTGCATCGACAGGGGTCCCGAAATGGCAGCAAATGACTTCACAAAACTGTTACGCTGTCGGATCTTTCGATCCTGGCGGTTGGGAGTAAAAGCTTTGAAAAACAAAAGCGCAGCGAACGGCGAGTGTCGCTGTCGTCGCTGTGTCCCAACTTCCGGCTGCAGAAGCTTCCGTGGACTGTCAAGCTGGAGAGCGACCTGCAGCAGAACAGGCGTCTGCCACATCTACCACCGCCGCTGCGGACACACCGCCAGGATCGCGGCCGGCGACAGCGTGGCACTTGTATGACGTCATCGGGCGGAAATCGAGGCACCAGTCCCTTTAGAAGCGGTAAACACACTGGCCGGAGACAATTTCTGGGCACCGTAGCAGTAGTCGTAGTAGTAGTAGTAGTAGAATACGCTTGCTACCGTATACGACTAAAGAGCAGGCTTCCAGACTGGCGCCATCTATCGTGCGCGCGAAACCGGGACATATCAGACCTGTGTATGGCTAGGGGTAAAGGTGGGTGAGGAGGAGTGGCAAATCCCGTGCGCCGACATCCTGGGTCCCGAATGAAAGATCGCGAAACAGAGCGACAGAACATGAGAGAAAGAAACCAATGTTGCCAGCTGAAGGACGACAGTCGCAGTGGTAATCGCGAAGACTGAAAAACTCTCAGCAATATAAACAGTGATAATTTAACGTTGTAAACTAAATTCTGGCATTCTAACGCTTATACAAGCAGTATACTCATTACGCTGCATTAACTTCCTTCTGCCGAAATCTCGGAAATCTGGTGGTTGCACGGTTTCTGTATTCCTGGGGCGCGGCCACCGCGAAGGCCGGTTAACTGGTTTAGTTTAGTGTTGACGGGAGGCCGTACATCATGCTGCGCGCTATGCGAAAAGAAAGCTTAAAAAGGAACGCAAATATCTTTCCACCGGTAAGTTCGTGGATTATTGAAGTTCGCGAAACTGCTCTGACGATATATTATATTCGCTGAAATCGAGGCGCGTTGGCAACCGCGGGACCCGGAAGGTCTGCCTGCATTGCCCCGCCGCTGGCAGCTGCATCGCACTGGGCATGGCAGGACATTTTCCTACCACGAGTTAGGTGGTGAGACCCCAACGAGGTGGAGGGGCCCCGAGTGAGTAAACTGGAGGTTCAGCGGCACCCCTGGTTCGCCGCCATTTTGTACGCAGTGACCATACGCTCGCGTGACCTACTAGAGCTGTGACGCTGACCGGCAGATGGCAGCGCCCAGAGTTCGTAGGGAATGCGAGGTTGTTCGGTGCGCGGTAGCCGCTGATGTGAAGCCGCTTTCCGACGACTTCGGTCTGTTCGTGCTCGCTGACGCAGGCTTAATGTGAAAATATGAAGAAGGAGACTTTGCTGTTCTTTTTCCGCGTAAGATCGCCCTGCATCATCTGGTATGAACACCTGCGAGACAGCATCAGGCCAGTATTGCCAATGCCGTACTCCTGGCTTCGCCGGACGTGTTCGAGGGTCGATAGAACTTTCGAGTGCTTTTTGCTGTTCGCTTTCGCTTCAGCTTTAGCTTTGAACAGCTGGAATGTCTGAGAATCGTACGCGATATGCATACGTCAGACGTAAGGCCTAGTGGGAATTCGTTTCGCTCCAGGGAACTCGCAATAATCACGCTAACTTTAGCGAGGAAAGCCCGCGATCTTTTACGTTTTGTACTGAAACAATTTTACGATATAACTCCTGGCATATTATATCTGCATTTTTCTAGCTTCGTTTGTAACGCGTGAGAATCGAAGCGAATGCTATAGGGTCGTCGTGAGGACTTAGGGGAAGTTGTTTCAGCCCCGCATGCCGAGATAGTCCATACAAACCTTTAGCGAGGAAGCTCCCGATCTTCTTGACCTTTTGTGCTAATCGACGATTCTACACTCCGATCGCTTTTCTTCATTTTTATTGCGAGTGCGATATTGCTACCCCATTTTCAGCTGCCGAGGATGACGTTTTTTATTGATTGGGGATGAATCAAATCTGTTTGCCCCGGCTGCTCGCTTCAATGCTTATTCGACTTGCTATTTTTGGTGTACGCATAGCGTTAATTGCACAATTTTTTTCTTTCGTAGGCGTTTCCTTTGCAGCCGTACTTTTTTTACCAAGAGCGGCATTGTATTAGTCGGTATCAATTATTCACCTGTTCTAGTTACCTCCGTGTCAAGATGCATATCTGCGTTCACCTCCCTCTGCCCGAAAAGCAGCCCTGCTGAAAAATGTTGACTACCATTCCTTTCGGTCCCTTCAATAGACTTCTCTTCAAGTGTGGGCTGCCGATACTTTATCATTACCATACGCCACCTGAACTAGGCAACCTGCCACGGCCCCCTCGTTTAATCAATTGACCGGAGTAGAAGGCGCGCGAGAAATCGGTGCTGAGCGTGCACTCTGAGTGATCACGTAAGCTGTCATGTGCCTCTCTCAACATGCTCATTAATCGCCCAAGGACTGCAGCCTTCGCCGCCTCGCCGGTAATGATGGAACGCATTGCAGTAGCTATTACTACACAATTGCGCCGGGTTGCCCTCTGCATACTTTGGCCATTTGTTCTACAAGAATGTTATGTCTGCCATCATTGTGAACTCCAGCTGAGCGCCTCTTGGACGCTCGAATGGTGCGATTGGCGTTCGACTCTGAATCTAGGTATGATAGGTCGTGCTGCACCCGAAAAAATGGCGACAGTTCTGTTTGCTTGGCGGGAGCTTATGCAAGGGTCTACCTTCTGTCCGCACATGGTGGCTACTAGGTTCCGCTATATAACAATGCATGAGCACATACATTACAACTAGGTACCAGAGCGAGTTGTGTTTGTTTTTGCAACTAAATAGAGATTACACAGCAGGATGCGTTTATCTGGCTATAATCATTGTGCAGTTTTAAGTATCCTCTCTATCCACGCCTGCAGAAGTCCCTGGGGAGAATAAATTAATAAATAACGACTTTCACACATCTGAGTGGTTTCGGACGCGCCATATGTTCTGCAGAAGTGAACGAGCCGCCTAATGCAACCAGTCTGGTACGCCCATTAATTAATGATTGCATAGTCTCGATTGCACGGTCTTATTAAAAGTTCCACAGCATTGGTGAACACAATTCCCCTTTGTGTAGAGACCCTGAAGCCTGTAAAGGCGTAGCGGGACACATGCTTATTAGGTTAGTGTCTCAAATAACGGTGATTTCCACTTGATTACGGGTTTGCTGGTTCTTTGTAAAATGGTTCCGCAACGAGTTCTTTCTGCGACAGTCCCCAGTGTCAGGCGTTCCAGTCATATATTACCCTGTGCTGCTTGCTGTCGGATGATGCTGCCACCGGCACGTCGGTGTTCAGTCTACTGGCCGCAGTGGCAGCTTTGACGCGACTGATGCATGCTCCTGTAATCATACGTCATGTGTGCGGCCACTGACATCTGATGCGCTGAAGCCGCAGGACTGGCTTCAATCCGCAAATTTTCCTGGTAGTTTTCTTAATTACCGGCAAGCTCAAAAGTGCGAATGCTTCGGGCGTTGGGTGGCGGTCTTTATTAACTGCATTAACAGGTCAGAAGACAGGCCACAGGACTTTGTGGTATGTCACCTCGGTTCGCCCGGGGATGCCGCTTTGCTCGAAGTCTTTAGCGAAATGCCTGGCCGAATGGTGCTCCGGAAACAATTCGGCAATCAAAAATAAAGGGTAAGTGATGGCAGGAAGTAGCTTCCAGCCCTCCCGGACAACGTCGATGTCGCGGATGCCTGGGAGGCAGGCATCAGAGCGTAGCGACGACTCTGGAGTGCTGCAGTCAGAGTTGTTGATAGCGACAGGCAGGCCTGCGCATTCACAAGGTTGCGATATGAACCTTCGACTGTTGTCAAGTTGTGACAAGGCTGCCGGAGGGCACCTCACATGAGGGACATGGGATTCTTTAGCTTCTCTTGTCTTCTGCAACATCAGGGTTATGGGGGTGCTCGATCACGCTCAAAAGGTCTTCCACGAAGGTGGTGACGTTTTGTTGGGCCGCATCCCGATGAGAATCAGGACCCTGGCCTTCCTCGTTAATGCTGGTTGATGAACGTGCACTTCAGCTCGATCGTACCACGACGTTAAGGGAGGATTCATGGTTCTCAAACCAGTGCCTGTAGCCGCTTCCACGAGAAGTAGGTTCTGCAGGAGCTGGCTGTCCGTCTACCCACTGCGGCGGGGCGATACGGGCTATATATTTCAATCCATAGCCCCGACGTCTTCACACCTTCCGTGAAAAGGCATCGGAGTGTGAGGTGACGTAAGTATGCAAACGATGATGGGAGCGGATGTGTTTGCTGCTATAGGTTTGTCATTGTTGGCTTCGTCAGCTTCTGCTCTTCTGGCAAAGACCGAATTCCAATGGCTGCTGGTAGCAGCAACTGTCTGGCCTTCAGATTTTGTGGTGCATTTGCCTGTCCTGCAAATTTCGCTCGTCTTCCGGTTTTTCTGCCGGGCTTGAGATAGGGACTTGCTCACGGCTCGCCGGGCGTTTAAGACGTGCGTTCCGGCTGAGGAGCCGCCAGGGTCCACACAGAGTGAAGGGGTTGCGGCAAAATGCGGGGCACCTCCACCAGAACATGCTACGATGACAGTTGAGCATGGCCTGAACTTTCTGTAATAATAAATATTAATAGAAAATAGACTGGAGTAAGCATCTGTGACAATATATCAAAACAGGCGAGAGTCTATCTTGACCACGAAGCACATGGTAACTGAAATCTGGGG
>JAZHYW010054498.1:0-11427 GCA_037355805.1 Ixodes ricinus
GCAGAAAGAAAATACGGCAGTGAACTTTCGGTATCTGTATTGAGATTTGACCTGAAGTATACAGTCCTACAGTTTTTTTCTGAACCGGTGCAAGACATTCATGTGAGTCGAACGAGCCTAGTCTTTGACCCATACTCCGTTAATCCTGTAGGTGAGATAGCAGACAATGCAACAAGCACGAAAGCTCAATGCAGCGGCTTTGAAACGTTCTTCCGCCGAACGAGCGCTCAAACCGTAATCTGAACGTCTGAAAGACCGAAGAGCGGAGAGGCTCGCGCTTCCTGATTTGGCGGCACTCCTGTTCCTCATGGATTGCGCAGAATTTTTCCCGAACAAACGAGTTGCATGCTACAGCAGCTGCGCATGCAAGTCAAGCGCTCGGGGTTGGGTCAAGCCACGTGTCGTTTCTCGCAAATTTAAGCTAGCTGGCGTTTTGCGCATCGCGGCATCCGCCACTACCGGCTGGGCCAACGGCCGGCGCGGAGCAACGAGCAACGTAGTAAAAAAATGCCGTCGATTTCCGACTGGCTGTGAAGTGGTAACCTCTTTCGATCTGAGCCAATCAATCAGCTACGCTTAGAGTATCGACACACTGTTCACGATATTGTTGTGGGCACCACCATGTTGGTTCTTCTGCAGAGCAGACGCAACTGCCGATCGCCGTGATTCAAAAGTGCGACTTCCTCAGCATTCATTTTGGTGTTAGGAAGCTCATAAAAAAATTACCTGTCGCGAACTGTTTAAACATTTCTGGAGGACGGAAAAGCATCTCGTGATTTTAGATAAAACTTCAGATAACAAGCGACCATGATTTTAAGCCCCGAGATGGGAAAGTGTCGTTACTCTGGAGCGTAGCCCATTTAGTGGCAACTAGCTCGAAACATTCAAACTTATTATGTGAACACACCATTTGCTGATGATGTGTGTTTGTTTGCACTCGAGACTTTGGCGTTTGCAAGCGCTTCCTCTGTGTGCAAATGAAGTCACTCACGCAACCGAAGCCCTGACATCATATATTTTCTTTGGCGGCGTTCATCGCTTGTTTGACGCACGGAATTTGGTTTCCGACGAATACGCAGCGGAGTGTTGTAACAGAGTATTGCAGCGCGAATTGTACTTTTACTCTTTGCTTCACTAAGTTCAGCATTGAGATAAGCCTGTGATGACTAACGTCAGATTATGCACGACCCACGGTCGTAGATAGAAAATAGCTTCTGACCGTGGTCCCATTTTCAGCGTTTGTAGGAACGGCGCGTGCTTTGCTTGCTTTCGGAATCGAAGAATTCGTGCGTGCCGAGCTGTGAAGATCGTTACACTGAGCAAGTGCGATCTTTAAAACCCAGCATTTTCTAAACAAAAACTTTGTGGCCGCTGCGGTCGTCAGCGTTCGCGCGTATGGCGGGTGCATTGCTCACTTTTCGAAACGACGAAAAATGATAGCACTCTGGGCTGTGAATTTGTAAACACGAAAGCGTTTTAGAAGCATCTTTCAGCAACTACTTATCAGCGCTAATAAAGCATAAAAAATGAAAGAAACACAGATAACCACATTTAGCGTTTTACGAAAGCGCAGACAACGGTTTTATTTGAGCCTTTTTTGTAATTCTTATTTTTATTTGACATTTCTTGCTCGCGTGCAGTGTTATCCAGCGTGCAGAGTCGCGGCGCGTTGATGAGGAAGTGAAGAGCGCGCTTGTACAATTCTTGAGCGACGCCAGAAGCTCCACGACTGCACGGGCAACTGCAGCATTGGCGTCAGAAGTGGGATCGGTGGCCGGGTGGTCTAGCGCACACCAGCTCGGAGCATGTGAAGCGAAAACTCGCGCTGCAGAACCCATAGGTATCCTGGTTTCATCCCCTGCCCCTGCACTTCTCGATTTGATGAGCATCGTACCGGCGTGCCGTCGTGTATCACTACTGAGTGGTGCACGTTAAAGACCCCGAGGCTAGCGGTTCTAATTCACTGGCTAAATCTGCTCATCTACAGCGAGTGGCTCGTCGCAAATTTGAAATGGCTGACCAACTACACGCTGCATAAATATCCACACAAGCCCAAATAATATTCGCGCCATAATCAAGAAAAGTTGCGCTACACATACGCCATACTAATGAGCAATGCCAAAAAGGTCCATGGCCGTCTCTGTAAAATTCTATGGCACGTTATCACTCCCTAAGGTCCTCTATGGTTGGCTGTAGAAATCCCTAAATACAGCTACAGCCAGCTAGAGAAAAATTTAAGGCCCTGTGTCTAAGGACTGGATACAAACAAGTTGTCTTTACCCGTCTATACTAAATATTATGGCTACGTGTATAAAGACTGGGAATTAAAAGAATATCTTTGCACGCCTATACAACATTCTATGGATCTGAGTATAACGACTGCTAAGCAACACATTTTCATCTGCCGCCTATAAAAAAATTGTTTGATCCGGAGTCTAAAAACTGGGAACCAAAAAATGCTATTTACCCGCCTATACAAAAATTAATGACCCTGAGTCCTAAAGTTTGGGAAGGAGTAAATTGTCTCTACCCGTCTATAAAAAAATTATGAGCACAAGTTTAAAAATTTATTTTCTATGCTCGTGGCGGTGGCGGTGGCGATCGGACAATAGTCCTACCCAAATTAGAGTATGTATGCACCATTTGGAACCCCCACCAAACTTACCTTCTTCAAAGACTGAATCCGTCCAAAACAAAGCAGTAAGATTTATATGCAACAACTACTCACCGGAAACTAGTTCCTCAGCCTTAAAAGCTAGCAATAATCTCTCTGCTCTTGAACTAAGACGTAAAATAACTCGGCTTTGTTTTTTTCATAGCATCTATTACAGCGATTCGCCTTTTTAAATCAGTTTATTGCCGCCCTGCCAGTTGTATATCGCCAAGACTAGATCATTCATGGAAACTAGAACCAATCTTCAGTCGCATTAACACTTTCCTTTTCTCCCTTATTACTTTGTATCAGAGACTGGAATGCACTACCTGATCGTATTGTTACCGACAGCAATCCCATTTCATTTAGGGATCAGTGTTCACTATTGTATAATTACTCACCTTGATTATGTTTTTGTATAATAGCTTTTGTGCTTTGTTTGTACTTCATTCTTTCTTCATTTCGCTTTGTTCGTCGACATTGGGTGCATCACCGATAGCATTTCACTTTTCCGTGTTTTGCTATTCTACTTTTTTTTTGTGTTTTAACCCTTTGTCGATTGTTTTGAATCTCCCCTCATGTAATGCGTCCATCGGACGCCCTTGAGGTGAATAAAGAAAAAAATGAACAAAAATGAAAACCGCTGCTGCCACCGCGGACATGTTCTATTGGCGGTGAAGGGAACTTGTGGGCTTGGTTGCCGTCACCTAGAGCGATCCCAACACTGGGCGTTTTCAGATAAGATCGAACAACCATGTCCGGTGGCCATTTTTAATTTTGATGAAAAAAATATATTTTGCTGGCTTTATGCCCAGAAGCATAAAACCAACCCTTGTTTTCGGAAAAAGTTTTGTCTTTGCGAAAAACATTTGTAAGCACCCCCTCAGTCACGTGCGCGTTTTGCGTATTGCGCGATGTTGACATTTTGAACGGCTTCTCCCAAAAACTGTTCTGGCTACGGGTCTTGAAATATTCACTGACAAACTAGGCATAAGAAGGATTGACAAAAAGTATTAATCGCCGAGTATTAGGGTAGTTACTTTAAGAAAAAAAATCACAAACACGGCACATTGCGCAATAACACTCTGGATTAAAGAATATTTTTCTTCATATCCGTAAAAGCTAAGGCCTTCAAACTTTGCAAGTGTGTTGCCCTGTGTATAGTTCATCTTTGAGTAAAATAGTGTTGTCCTGGTCAGCGGGAGAAATTTACAAGAATTGCTTCACACAGGGGCATTTAACTAAATACATATTTGAAAATCATTTAAAAAAGGCCATCTTTAATTTTCTTTAAACTCTCTGAAATTAACGTTTATAATATGTACTAACAGAGCCTGCAGAAACATGATGCAATATTTGTGTGGCTTTCGTTATAAAGCGAGAACATGGCCAAACTGATCGCTAACGCGGTTGCCATAAATGGGGCGTGCACATACCCGTTTTTCACAGTTTCATTATTATTAAAACTTGTCAAAATGCTATTGGGGTGGTCAGGAAAGACGAATTGACAGCACATAGGTGTGACGGGGTAGTTTGAAGGAAAATTCCAATACATTTTTGTACAACCGACCCAGAAATGCCCATTTGCGGGAGCGATCGAGGTGCCACCCTGTAACATGCTTCGCGGTGCCTGTTTCAACAGACGGCGTATAGCGTTTCCGTCTACGCGACGTAAAGGAAGCAAACCGGAGCGACTTTGCAAACAGATCAGCCTACAACCTTGGCGGTAACATGATATACGAGGTAGGGCGTGGCAGAACCTGGAACCTGTGCCGCCTGTGAGCGCCAATAGATCCGCCGCATAGAGGGCCGTACGACGCGTAGAAAATAAAACATACTTAAATGCAAAAAACATCCGATTGCCTGGGATTGTTTGTATTGGGCGTTTTCAGATAGAATCGAACGAGCATGTCCGGTCGACATTTTTTTATTTTATTTTTAGCAAAAGATATATGTTTTACTTGTTGTGCAAGCGCAAAAACATATTCAAACATTTTTGTGGAAAATAAAATTTCATTTTGAGGAAAAAAAATAAATCACGAAGTCGCTGCCGGTATACGGTCTCGTTTTTTCGAATTTCGCGAAATCGTCCTTTTTGATATTTATTAAAGAAAAAACCGTTGTTCTCTTAGGTTTAATTTTTTTTTTGTGCAGAAACTCTACATAAAATAGAAGGAGGTAAACATATATTATTGATTACGAAGCAATTCAGAGCTTTATGAATCCGGATCTTAAAATGACTGGAATTTAAAATTGTTTAAACGATTTCAACGCGTGTAGATCTATATTTGCATAAATTGTCATTAAAATTTAAAATGATAATCTTTCTGAAATAAATACACTGAAATTTAGACAGGTTCCCGATTTTGCAATAATTGAAAAATCAGTTTAAAATGAAGGCCATCGCAATTTTTCTTCTAGTTTTCACACATCAAGGCTCATAATCTGTCCCATCAGGCCCCTTCCGAAAATGCTTTGCAATATTATTATTTTTTATTTTTATTTCACAGGGTTTTACATATACAGAATAGACGTAACGGGAATGGAGAAAGATAGCGCGTTGCCGATTTCAAACAAGGGCAAGGAAGGGGTCGAAAAATATAGAAAGTCTGTGAAGAGAAAGCACAGTGACAGGAATTCGTGAAAAATTACAATTCGTGCAAAAGATTACTGGTGAGTTTGAAGCGCAAGTCAACAATTTAAATACAGATTTCTCGGATCAGTGAATTTCGGAGCCTACCCTTCGTGGGGAGGCTAGGCTGCTGACGTTGAAATCGTGATAAGAAAGAACACATGTTAAAAGCTGTACAATTGAAACTAGTTTAATTAATCAAGATCCTGTGCGCACATTCGGAGGTTGTCGCGTGAATTCTTTCTGCCGGACGCTGACCTGAGTCGGTCACGGCGCTCTCCTGGCATTCCGAAAATAATTTTTTTCTCGGTTTGCCTGCAGCGATCACTGTTCGTTTCTTTTCAGTGGCGCCGCAAGCTCACGGCCTCGATCTGCTTTTGGCAGCCATAGGAGACTTTACTTTTAAATGTATATCTTTTCCGCGGCTACTGTTCTTGCTAAAACAGCTGTGGTTGCGAAGTGTCGGATCCGCGTACACTGCCACAAGTGACAGGACTGAATTCCACGCACAACGGAAACAGAGTCCCAGTCCTTTGCTTTTGGTCCCAGTCCTTGCTTTCGTCAGCTTTCGGGCGATGGATTGGTTTCACGTTCAGCAGTTTAGTGTTCAGTGGGGCAACCACATCTGACGACAACTTGATCACCTATTTGGTGGGCCGTCAGAGGCTGTACCACGTTTTCTGGTGCTTGACACGACCCCCGATTCAATCACAGACACTCTTGCCATGTCAAGCTGCGGCAAAAATACACCTCGCTGACGTGTATTTATGGCTCTGCAGCGCGTGTAGTTGGTACTTGTTCTCAAAGTGGCTTGTTGCACCATCACTTACGTAGGTCACGTGGGCATGCCCAAATTGGATTTTACGATTCTTCATACCGTTGTCTTATAAAAGCAAGTTACAGACAATCTCATGCAATCGCAATTATTTTTCCTTTTTTTATGTATCTCTATTTTCTACGCGTTGTGCGCCCCTCCACGGCGGCGGATCTATTGGCGGTCACAGGCGGTGCAGGTTCAGGTTCTGCCGCGCTCTCCTTCCTATATCATGTTACCCGCCAAGGTTGTTGGCTGATCTGTTTGCAAAGTGGTTCCGGTTGCTTCCTTGAAGGCGCGTAGACGGAGGCGCTATACGCCGGCTGTTGAAACAGGCACAGCGAAAAATGTTACAGGGTGCCGCTCTCGATCGCTCCGGCCCAAGGGCATTCTTGGGTCGGTTGTACGAAAATGTATTAAGAATTTTTCCTTCAAAACTACCGTCCACCTATGTGCTGACAATTTGTCTTTTTTTGAGCACCCTGTAGCATTTTGACACGTTTTGATAATAATTAAATTGTGAAGAACGTGTATGTGCACGCCCCATTTATGGCAAACACGTTAGCGTCAATTTGGCCATGTTTCTCACTTTATAACTTAAAAGCCAAACAAATATTGCATCATGTTTTTGCAGACTCTGTTAGTACATATTATAAACGTTAATTTCAGAGAGTTTAAATAAAATTAAAGATGGCCTTTTTTTTAAATGATTTTCAAAATAATGCATTTTTACGTAAATGCCCCTGTGTGAGCAATTCTTGTAAGATTTCTCCGCTAATCGGGTCAACAATATTTTACTCAAAGATGAACTATATACATGGCAACACACTTGCAAAGTTTCAAGACCATGGCTTTTGTAGATACAGAGAAAAATATTCTTTAATCCAGAGTGTTATTGCGCAATGCGTCGTGTTTGCGATTTTGTTTTTCAAAATAACTACACTTACTAGGATAGGGCCAGCTTGAACTTGGGAGACGAGAAAACGTAAAAAACCGAGATAGAAGAAAGAGACAGAGATAGAGATACTGCTGGACTACCAACTATGGATTTAATGCTTCTTCCTCTTCTTGAACCTTAACTGTGTACTTCTTCTTTCTGCTCATCCTTAGAGCGCCATACAATTCAAGGATGAAATAAAATGAAATTAAATTAAATGAAATGAGAGCCACATGCATTCCACATACAACCCAGATTGACATCTCCAGCAGTGCGTGACACACCTCTAATACTGTTTTTCTTTTGAGGTGAGCTTTAGCAGGACGTGGCACACCGCAAGTACTGTTTTTCTTTTGTGGTGAGCTTGATGGATGGCACGCTGACGCATGTCTCTTCGTTTTCTTCGATGGCCATGGTCTCCAGCATCTCTCGTGCATACGAGTTTTTGTTTGTTCCGAGGATGGTAAGGCTGCTGAACGCTGCGCTGCATTTACAGCTGCGGCAATGAGCTGGTAGATGGCCCGCTGTAGTTCCCTTGAGAGATGCTGCGTGCTCACGTGTCCTATCATTAATACACCTGCCAGTCTGGCCTATGTAGCATTTGCCACATGATAGGGGGATGTTATAAACAACCCCCGTTTGACACGGGGCATATTGTGTCCTATGAGAGATGTTGCACATTTTCTTTTCGTTGGTGTGGCGGTTGACTTTGCGGCACATGGAGTACGCTTTGTTTGGTGCAGAGCACACGACCTTAATGCCCGGCCTTGCGGCTATCTTCTTTAATTTATGAGTAATCCCATGGATGTAGGGTATCACTGAGATCTGTTTTTGAGTTTTTGTAGACTCTCTTCCGTCTGTATCAGCTGATTTGTGCTTTAGTTTAGTGCAGATGTTTTCACACACACAAACCAGGAGACCCATCGGATACCCAGAATTACGCAGTCTGGAAATTTGCTTGTTGAAACTTTGCCCAATATTATGATTGCAGGATTTGTTTAAGGCCGATACAAGAGCAGTATTCGCAACACCTCGTTTTACTGTTTTTGAATGTCCGGATGTAAAAGGAAGAAATCGTTTGCTTGACCTTGGTTCGTATTTCCAACACACGTGTATTTCAATAAATTCTAGTGTGAGGTCCAGCAACTTGATGGACCTATCACCGGGTAGTTCATGGGTGAATGCCAACTCTGGGCAGCTTTTTGGAAGCATTGTAAAACAGCTTCTTTGCATCCGTTGTTTTGAGCATCTACCTCCGTTGTAGTAAGAATTAAGAAGTCATCAACATACCTGAAGATGGCTGTAATTCTGTCATCATTCAGGTTTTTCTGGATGGTTCTGCCACATGCTGCAAGGAACAGGTCGCACAGTTGTGGAGCTACACGAGAGCCTATACACACGCCACTTTTTGCACGAAGTGCCGGCCTTGATGTGCAACGACTGTCGCTTTTAGGTATGCACTGAGCAGTTCCAGGAAGGTGTCCAGGTTGATCCCCGCCGCGTTTTGGAACGATGTGCTGTTGTGCTCTTCTATGGTTTGTCGGAGAATCGACATGAGGCTTGCATGGGGTATAGAATAATACATATCTTGTATGTCTATAGAAAAACCTGAGGCGACCTTGGATCCGTGTTCTTGAAGATGTAAAATTAGTTGCTCTGAATTTTGAATTTGGTACGGATCATCGCACTGTATTAAAGACAGTTGCTTAGCCAGGAAGGTTGACAGATGTACTTGCCATGTACCTTTTTCTGACACTATGGCGCGAAACGGTACGCCTTCCTTATGTGTCTTAGCTGAGAAGAATACTTCTAAATGCCCCTCTTTTGTTCCTTTTATCTTTGCGCATAGGCTGTTCAGGTGGTTCTCTTGAAGCAACCTTACGAGGGCTTGTTTTGTACTTCTGCCTCGTTTTTCTTCTACCTGGATAAAGATTTTGGCCACAGCTTGAGAGGCTTTCTCTCCGTACATTCCCGATGTAAGAACGACAAAACCTCCTTCTTTATCTGAAACGCAGAGTTTTAGATTTTTGCTTCGGAGCTCCTGGACTGTGGAGCTAAAGCTCCTGCCTGATGGTTTTGGACTCCGATGGTTTATGAGGCAGTCAACTCCTTCAATGATTATCTGGGAGGCTTTTTCATCATATGTTTTAGATGCGATGTTCTGCACTAGGGCAAGCTTATCAATGGGCTCAAGCCTTGGTGGTAAGGCATACTTCGGCCCTTGTTCGAGAACTTCCTTTGTCTTATGTGAGATGTTAATCTCTCCGATAATCTGAAGAGGCCACCTCTTGGGTTGATCCATGTCTCGCCTTGAAAGATGTTGTTTCAGAATCGGAAGAAACCGATCTTTCCAGATGGTTTCAGTTGAGTGTCTTGCCACTGCAAGGTGATTCATAAAGACGTTGCAGTTGGGACATTTGGCCCGCAGAAAGTCTGTAAAGAGTCGTTGTTGACGCCACGTCTCTGACTTGAGAATCTTGGAGACTCGCATGGCGTGTCCTTGGGACGGCGTTACTAAGCCAAAAACTTTTGAACGTCATCCAGAAGGATCTTCTTTTGATGCATCTCGACAGCAACCTGGCTTGGCAAGTGGCGGTGGCAATCATTTGACAAAGGGTCTGCGGTTCGAGGAAATGAAAACAAATAGAAGATGCGATCACATGACTAGAAAGAAACTGAGTTACGGGCTTGAGTTGAGCTAGTTGGTGCATTACTAGGAGAGGGCCAGCTTGAACTTGGGAGACGAGAAAACGTAAAAAACCGAGATAGAAGAAAGAGACTGAGATAGAGATACTGCTGGACTACCAACTATAGATTTACTGCTTATTCCTCTTCTTGAACCTTAACTGTGTACTTCTTCTTTTCTGCTCATCCTTAGAGCGCCATACAATCCAAGGATGAAATAAAATGAAATTAAATTAAATGAAATGAGAGCCACATGCATTCCAAATACAACCCAGATTGACATCTCCAGCAGTGCGTGACACACCTCTAATACTGTTTTTCTTTTGAGGTGAGCTTTAGCAGGACGTGGCACAGCGCAAGTACTGTTTTTCTTTTGTGGTGAGCTTGATGAATGGCACGCTGACGCATGTCTCTTCGTTTTCTTCGATGTTCCTGGACCTTCGAGTTCCTGGACCTCACACTAGAATCTAATGAAATACACGTGTGTTAGAAATACGAACCAAGGTCAAGCAAAGGATTTCTTCCTTTTACATCCGGACATTCAAAACAGTAAAACGAGGTGTTGCGAATACTGCTCTTGTATCGGCCTTAAACAAATCCTGCAATCATAATATTGGGCAAAGTTTCAACAAGCAAATTTCCAGACTGCGTAATTCTGGGTAATCGATGGGTCTCCTGGTTTGTGTGTGTGAAAACATCTGCACTAAACTAAAGCACAAATCAGCTGATACAGACGGAAGAGAGTCTACAAAAACTCAAAAACAGATCTCAGTGATACCCTACATCCATGGGATTACTCATAAATTAAAGAAGATAGCCGCAAGGCAGGGCATTAAGGTCGTGTGCTCTGCACCAAACAAAGCGTACTCCATGTGCCGCAAAGTCAACCGCCACACCAACGAAAAGAAAATGTGCAACATCTCTCATAGGACACAATATGCCCCGTGTCAAACGGGGGTTGTTTATAACATCCCCTATCATGTGGCAAATGCTACATAGGCCAGACTGGCAGGTGTATTAATGATAGGACACGTGAGCACGCAGCATATCTCAAGGGAACTACAGCGGGCCATCTACCAGCTCATTGCCGCAGCTGTAAATGCAGCGCAGCGTTCAGCAGCCTTACCATCCTCGGAACAAACAAAAACCCGTATGCACGAGAGATGCTGGAGACCATGGCCATCGAAGAAAACGAAGAGACATGCGTCAGCGTGCCATCCATCAAGCTCACCACAAAAGAAAAACAGTACTTGCGGTGTGCCACGTCCTGCTAAAGCTCACCTCAAAAGAAAAACAGTATTAGAGGTGTGTCACGCACTGCTGGAGATGTCAATCTGGGTTGTATGTGGAATGCATGTGGCTCTCATTTCATTTAATTTCATTTCATTTTATTTCATCCTTGGATTGTATGGCGCTCTAAGGATGAGCAGAAAAGAAGAAGCACACAGTTAAGGTTCAAGAAGAGGAAGAAGCATTAAATCCATAGTTGGTAGTCCAGCAGTATCTCTATCTCTGTCTCTTTCTACTATCTCGGTTTTTTACGTTTTCTCGTCTCCCAAGTTCAAGTTGGCCCTATCCTAGTAATGCACCAACTAGCTCAACTCAAGCCCGCTGTAACTACACTTATTCTCGATGATTAATGCTTTTTGTGAATCCTTCTTATGCCTAATCGTTGTCAGTGAATATTTCAAGACAGCAATATATGT
>JAZHYW010054500.1:0-10967 GCA_037355805.1 Ixodes ricinus
CCCCCCCCCCGCCGCTGCTTTCTCTTTCGGGCGCTCACTATTTCTTCCATACCTCGGCTGGCAGCCTTTTCAGTTGCTGACGAGCCAATGCTCGTCAGCAACTGTCGCTGACTCCTCCTCCCGAATCGAATAGGGGACAAAAAAGTTTGTCACATCGCGACTTCTGCTCGAAAGAAAAGCAGACATTTTCATAAATTCCTAAATTGTTCGGACAGGGTGGGGCAAATTCAGGTGATTGATTACTTTGTTTTTTTATCCAATTTTTACTAAGGATTGTTCACAAAAATAAAATTGCTCGCTGAGAAGCGCATCACGTATTATGCGCATTTGGGTCCGCATCTTTATACATACGAAATGGTAGTAATTCGCAGAATGTGTATACCTCATGTTTTGGGGGGACGCCGAAGTGCCACCGACTTACTAGATTTAAGACTTCGATCGCGAGGGGGTCTAGCATGTTTCGAGCCGACCGGGTGAATGAGCAGGGATAATTGAAACGACTCCGGAAGCCAGCCACCGCTTCTTCCTGCCAGTTATATAAAAAAGAAGGTTTATTGGCCTACAAAAAGAAAAAAGAAAGAAATGGAATCAGCTTGGAATTAATGAGAGACCTGCACTCACTGAACGCATTGGAACCAACAAGATACACGGAGTCGCTTTCACTGAAGTGTTTACTACACACGCGAGTGGTTCGCGAATTTCACTTTCCTTTTTTCAATTTGATGAGCCATTTTTTTCTCAGTTTTATTTTGTCCTATTCATAATAAAAGACACACCTTATTCGCCGTGGTAGACGTTGTACTGGCGTAAAGCGCTGACTCTTCTATTTTCATCATCCAGTTTTTTGTATAGTGGGGTAGCGTACTGGGGCAGAGGGACGGTGGCGCACCAACGTCCCAGGGCTTCGACACCTCAGCGCCAAAACTGTTTGTTAGCGCGACTACACGTGCTACGGTGTCAAGCTTCGGTAAAATGTCCTAGTACAAATATCACTTCACCAAATAAACCCAAGGCGTGCAACAGGCTTTTCCGCGTGTTACCCAAACATTGCATGAAGCGAGCTGACGAGCCGAGGGATTCAGGATCTTGCGCGGTCTGTCCCAGTCTGTCCTACCCGTGACGTCACAAACGATGATGATGATAGCTAGAGAAGCGCTCTCTGTAGTTAGCACACGCCGCCATGCGAGAGGGAAGCCCCTCCCACTTCTTTCCACTTTAGTAGAGCGACCGCTGGAGCGGAGGTCACCTCCTCTCCAGAGGTCGCTTTGCTCAAGTGCAGAGAGGAGTGAGAAGCTTCCACTTGGTTCTTGACATGTCACCGACAATAGACGCGGGAAATTCACGGCACCCCGACGACCGAGGGAGAGAACATAATGGCTAAAGTAAACAGTGCAGCAAGAATACTAAATGTGTCAGAGTTGACCACTAGTGATGTGGTATCAGTGCACAGACTTGCCTCGAAGCCTGAGAAGGTCCCGGGAATTGTCGTTCGTTTTGCAAACCAGACAACTCGGGACGTGTGGTTTAATAGGCATTTGAGGCTAAAAAAGAGGAAACAAGCATTTTCCTTTTGGAAAATGTCACGGCATGATCGATCGCTTCTTTGGATTGCGAAGGAATGGTCAAGGGCAAGCGTTTACAGGAATGCCTGGTACAGTAGGGGCAATGTATTCACGAGGAAAGCAGACCCAGGGCGAGTACACGCTGTTGGAAACAAAGATTATTTGCAGAAAGTGCAGTAGAAAGATCTCAAATTCGCCTTTCTTTTTGATTTCTTCTTTCGGAAATGACTAACAGAATTAGTTTCTTACCAAAGAAAGTTGGGAACCTCTTTAGATCCCAACTCGAACGCTGCGTTTCCATTATTTCATTGGAATGCCGAGACCCTATACTCTGTTTCACCTTGTGTTGTACCGCAGGAAAGGCTACAAGCGCGAGGCTCCTTGCTCTATGGCACACCTCGGCGGCACAAGCTCTCGTGCAGCAAGGGCAGCTGCCAACGCTATGAGCTCCGCGCGTCTATTGCTTCGCTGCGGTACAACATAAGGTGAAACGAAGTATAGCTGCGTAATAAATCTGATGAGTTGGACGCATTTTCATTGTTTCGACTTTTTTTATCACGTTGACGGAAACATTTTATATTAAAGGCGATATTGTTCAATATTTAAACGACTAAATAAACTATAATTTATGTAGAACTTCAAAGAGAGGGGGTGGAGTGCTTATGTGCATAAACATACCACACGTTGCAGCATGTCCAGAAAATTGTCGCGTAATCAGTACGGCCACGGAATTCATTTCTGTAGACAGGGTACTCATTGATGACTGACCCATTCCCAGTAGACTGTAGGCACTAAGATAACTCATCGTTAAATCAAACTTAGAAAGGTTCTGATTCTTTCTTTTCCTTGAATACGTTTGAACACCAGAACTATATATATAAAAAAGCAACAAACAGGATGACCTCAATTTGTTTCTTGAATCACCAGGCCCAGATTTCAATGCTTTCCTGTGTACTGAGTCTTGAGTCTCAGAAAATTGTGAATCCCCTTCCTTCGGTGGATATAAATGCGCTAGCCTGGGTAGGAAAACTAAAAGAGGGGGTGGTGTAGCTATTTACCCGAGGCAAGATATCTCTTCTTACGTGTTAAGTGAGTTTTCTGCTATTACTACAGATGTAGAATCTATTGTTGTGGACTCTGGAAGTGTTGTTATTTGTGTTGTTTATATGCCACCTGGCAAAGACAAGGCTGTGTTTCTATCTTTATTTGAGGATTTACTTGATTTTCTAGGCTCAAGCGCCAAAACATTTTTGTCTTATGGGTGATGTAAATTTGGATATGTGTAAAAGCAGAAAATATGCCGATGAATAATAAAACAAATGTTCGGCTACTTATGGATGTATTAATACGGTAACGCTGCCTACCAGAGTGACCTCAGACGCGGCTAGTTGTCTTGGCGCACACCACGCATAACCAAGTTAGACACTCACGAGGCTTTTGGTATTTTCACACATGACATAAGCGACCATTTTCTTGTATTACATCCTTTTGCAAAAAAAAAAATAAAAATGAAGCCACAACTTAACGAACAATTTTAGCTAAAGCAAACTAGATTAAGATTCACTGATAAAGTTTCGGGACCTAATAGCTGCCACAAATTGTAACAGTGTGTAGTATTGTGGTCACGACCGCTACACAGTGAATATGTTGAACAAACCTCCAATATCGCGTATGAAAGCTTCTCTAGCAAAATCAAGCTGTGTTATGACACGGCATTCCCATGCAGGCAGATGGACAACCGAAGAAGCAAGATGATCAAACCTTAGATGACTACTAACTTACACAAAACGCATCGCAGAAAAAAAATAAATGTTCCATGATTTTCCTTAAGTATGGGGATCCACATACAATTGTAACATTCAAAAATTATATAAATAAATTAACATCAGATTTAAAAAACAAGCAAAACACGAGTATTATCAAAGCCTATTTTTTACTTGTCCAGAATGAGCCAAGAAAGATTTGGAGGCCGTTAACACCCTCACGAATAAGAGAGTCAAGCTGCGGAAATACCAAGCGTAATTATCGATGGCAAGCGTGTGAGCGTTTTGGAACTATGTGACATAATGAACGAGCACTTTGCTACATGTTGGTGAGTCAATTGATGCAGATGCTCCAGCATGCTGCGTCACGTCTACACTGAGTTCTCTACCAAATTCGATAATATTATCACCAGCTACCCCCAAAAATAGAAGAAGTAATAAAAAATATTAAAACATAATATAGCGGCTGGCATGGATGATATGAAACCAGTTTCTATTAAATGTGTTTGACACTATATCAGCAACGTCCTGTCACATATAATAAATTACATGATAGAAACAGCTATATTCTCAAATCAGCTCAAAATTGCCAAAGTTACTCCAGTGTACAAAGGGAGAAGGGAATATTTTACAAAACTTTAGACCAATTTCAATTTTGCCCATATTTTCTAAATTATTGGAGGGAGTTACACGGTGCAGGATAGATCAATTTCTGACTAACTTTGCTATAATTAAGAAATCTCAGTATGGGTTTCAAAAAGGCAAATCTACGGAGGAGGCACCTGTAGAAACAAAAGACAAAATCAGTCACGCGTCCGATCGAACGCAGGACTGTGATGAAAGATCTTGGTGTGTGCCTTGATAGCGCATTGTCATTCAGTGCTCATGTTTCTTTTATTGTTGGCCGTGCGATGAAAGCTCCTGGTATTATATTTCGTAGAACTAAAAAGTTCAGACGCCCTGCTTGTATGATTCGTTTGTTTTGTGCTTTAGTTTGTTCACTGCTTGAATTTGCCTCTGTTGTTTGGAATTCCCTAACACGTACACAGCCTTTAAGTATTGAATCAGTGCAAAAAAGAAGGATACGCATTTTATATGATAGGCACTTTCAGCGTCGCTTTTATTATGATTATGGATTTCTTCTTAAGAGCGTTTTGCTTAAGTCTTTGTCAAACAGAAGATTCGAGCGTGATCTGATTTTTTTTTTGCGCAGGGTGGTAAATGGTCGGACTGATGCTAACCAACTTCTGAATTCTGTCGATTTTCATGTTCCTTGCCGCGTTACCAGAAATTTTACTGTCCTTTATATTCAATTCATGTCTAAACTCTCACCACTGTCCCGTACGCAAATTACATTTAATAGAATCGCATCCTCTAGCTTGGACATCTTCACAGATCTCTCAGTTTTTCGCCGGAACTTGGCAAGTCTAGTTGAAAGTTGAAACTCTATTACATTTTGTGTGAAGTATGCGACCTATTTGTACTCATGCTGATTTGTACATTTGAAGCTGTGCGTGTGTTGTTTCTTCTTTTTGTCTTGTGTGCGCCAATGTGAAGACCCACGTGGTTGTTTTTGGGCACATTAAATAAACAAATTATTATTATTATAAAATGGTTTACAATATTGAAAACAAAAATATATACATTAAAACTTTTTTCTAGATTTCAGAAAAGCATTCGACATACGTGGGGAGGGGGGGGGGTAGCTTTGGCTTTGATAGAAAATTACTTTGATAATCGCTTTCGATTTGGTAAAGTCAACAACATCGTTTCGTGTACATGGCAAATCAAATATAGCGTCTCAAAAGGCTCTATATTAGGACCCCCACTTTTCTTACTTTATGTTTTCACTTTCATTCATTCTGATGACATGCTCTGGACTAATCACGTGAAATATCTCTGCTCTAAATTAGGCTAAGCCGCAGGAATTATAAATAAGTATAAGCACGTCCTTCCAACCAGCGTAAAAAAAGGTTTTATACAATTCCTTTTTTTTATTCTCATTTATGTTACTGTACTCTTATTTGGGGTAATACGTCTTTCTCAAACTTACATACAATACACTTATTGCAAAAAAGTCCTAAGAATAATAGGTAACGTTTCCTACATTCATCATACACATTCACTGTTCAAATTATACAAGATTATCAATATACATCCAAACCTATAACTATCGTTTAACAATGGCGTATAAATATGCGGCATTATGACGCTCAAATATAATTCCTGTCTGATTTAAAAGAAAAAATCCATTATTATTCATCAAGAAATCACCAGCCCTGGCAAACTCCGAAATGAAAGACCAAATATGAAAAAAAAAATCAGTTATTCTTTACCGTCTATACTGAACGAATATTTTGTTAAAAACATAGATATTTTACAGTTGTCAAACAGCCAAATAATCAGTTTGTTAATTTGATTTTCTCTTTTTTGAGCACAGTATTCTATGTACTCCGTCGTAGCTGCTGAATGGGTGTCCCGGAGCCTTGTGAAGCTGCATTTGTGCAGCTTTTTCTCCGGCCTCCCATTCACCACATGTAATTAGTGGGGAAAAATAAAGTTCGTGTCGTATCGTATATAAATGGCATTACAGTAATTTCGAAATCTACCGAGCTTACCATGTATTCAAATAATACGAACTTTTTTTTCAGCGTTTTTTATAGCATTGTGAGAATCGGCAACAAATAAGTATCTTGCCGACGTAGCCGCATGGCTCCAAGAAAATAAAATGCAATTAAGCACTGTGAAAAAACAAAGTATATAATATTCGCACCCAATAAACAAAAGCGATAGTACAAATATAGTTATACATTTTAAAAATGAAATTATAGAAGGAGGGAAAAGAGCAGAAATATCTGAGTGTCTGGTGTAACCAGGAGCGTAACTGGAATTCCCATGTTAATAAACTAAGCTCGGAGCTGTCCCAGGTGGTTGGATGTTTATAGAAGATAGGAAACCTAGTACTGCATGGCTAAAAAGAAACATATACTATTCTATTTTTTTATTCTAAACTTGGCTATTTTATTTTAGAATGGGGAACAACATCATCCAACCACATCATTAAAAAAAGTAATCAAATAGTGGGAAGGTTAATTCAACAATTGCCTAGCCCTACGTTTTGCAACATTACGGGGTCCTCATACCGTTCATCTAGTCTTAAGACATGTTAATTACAATCTCGCCATTTAAGTTCAAGCCTATATTTCTACGTTGATTTGCAAAAAACGTGTTTTTAATATCTGCCGCATTTGCGGCACAGAATTATCTAGTTAGTAAAGCGCGCCTCAAATTGGTTCCATATTAATTTACAAGTCAGAAAACCCAAGAGCTGGCCTCTGTCTTCGGCTCACCAGTGTCAAATGTTTACCTATCAAGGGGGCACTCGAGTGGTTTTTGAGTTCGTGTTTTGATGATGACAGCTGAATTTAGACGCCCTAAGTATCCCTAAAAACCAAAAAGTATAGTCATACGGTGATTATTTCTTTAATAAAAATGTAATTGAAGGCCGCCAAACCTCGGATCCATCCGAAAACGAAACCACTCTCATTGGTCCTCGCATCGCTTATCAAAAGGATCTCGGGCCAATGGCGTTGGACGACGTTCCGTCGCGCAGTGATCCCGAGGTAGCCGCATCGGCCGAACCTCTTTGTCATTCGAGCTTCGATCATGGCGGAGTTCTCTACGCTCGAGGACCTGACGCCGTTAGAGGTTGAAATTCTTCGGCGGACAGCCGACCTGGGGATGATTTCCTATGACGCCACTCCGACGTGCGATGTGGACGATAGCAGCGCTTCGGAGTCATGTTCGGGTTCCGAGGACGACGAAACGCAGACCTTTTCGGGCGTTCTTCGATTTGCGGTTGGGGCAAGTCGTAACCAAACCAACGTTTGACATCGCAGCGTTACCTCTGGTACGTGATGTCAAACGATGTCGCCACGTTGACTTTCGCCTCGGGAGGACGGGGGGAAGGCTGGTTCAGACATGTGCAACGAGCGCGTACCTACGACTGCGTCCGTTGCAACCGGAGCGACCGGAACGACCGCTCTGCGCCGCGCGTACACACACCTGCAACCACTACAACAAGCGCAGCGGGTCGTCAGCACGGCGACCGCTTCTATACGCCGCCGTCAGCTGTTTCAGCGGCCCCTCTAAAAAGGGGACGCACTGCTACTCAATGCCGTAACAGAATATAGACAGACAGTTTTCTATAGCCTAAAGCTTTATTAATTTTTTTCTTGATAGGCTTGCAGGGTACAGTGGATGAAAAAAAGAAAATAAAAAGATGCAGTACGCCGTCTTGGACGATCACGACTCTAATACACGACATTGCAATAGTACAAATATCGCCACACGCCTTTTCTACGATTATAAAAGACAATGTAATCTTAGCAGCGATATAGCAACGTAGAAATATGATTTCGTGATCAGATGAGACGTTGCGAGCGTTCAGGATTGCTAACACTAATCACTTTTCTCCGGTGATGAAAACGCGTGAAAATTCGCATCCTTTATACGGTACGCGCCAGTAATACCTTGAACTTGAGCACACGCATGAAATGCGCCAAATAAGAAATCCGGGCGATGTTCGAGGACACAAATGCTTAGAAAGCACCACTATAGTCGAAGTAAACAAACACGACGGCACGGGCGTTTCTGCTGTCTTGAGAGTGCCGCCACGACATCGCCGCACGAGTAGGTGGATCTTCCCTTCTAGTACGTGCTGGGTTATCATAGCGACACACGACGAAAATTCACAGTCAAGGATAGCGTATTACGCGGAACGATGAGCTTCCACCACGCCGACCCGCCGACGATCACCACCGACGCCATGTTCGCTGAAGGAGCGGCCTGGCCATCGACCGGCACGACCGGCCTGCAACGCGCGCAGATACGTGCGCTTCCGCGCATCCCGGGGGAACGGGAAATTCACCCCCGGCGGAGGAAGGCAAGGAGAAAACGCTAGTCCCTTGTTTGCAAAGAAACGATAATTGCGAGTATCGCGTATTCTAAACTGGAAATAGCTTACGTCTTGTGAAATTATCTTATGCACAACATATTTAAATGAACTGAAAAATTGTTTCCTTTAGCGAAACTTTACAAAGGCCGCCAAAATTTTCAAACATACGATAATTTCATTGGTCCCCAAGTACAGAAAAGAGTCCGCACGTATTTTATTCCTGCGTGATGCAATAGGCGGTTCTGCCTTCTAAAACTGAAGATACTCATTCACTGACACTTCCTTAACGCCATCGCACCAAAAAGTAGCTTCTCCAAAAACTGCTTGAGTGCCCCTTTAAAATTAACAGTCCAGTAGACCAGCAGTCGTGTACGAAAGTAACATGACAGTAATAATAAAAAAATCAAAACAGTTGAATCAATTTAAGATAAATCAAGCACACAAAAGGTTCGTCGAGCAAAGACTGGCAAATACACTTAAGCCGGGGGTCACCATTCTGACACCAAAGACAGACTGCAAACACGAGTACACTGCGATGTCCGTGGTCTCGAACGCTCCAGTTTCTCCTTGAAATCACCGCCATGCGGCATTCGCAGCATAGACCTTGCGGGTGACTCGCTTTCCAATCTGTATGTAGACTGTGCCTCTGCATAAGCAGTTTGACACCGGCTTTACAAGCCACGGGGCACGGTGACAAAACTGACACTCCACCCAACAAACCGAATCTTGGCAAAATGAAGGCCATTCAACGGTCTCGTCTTTTATTCGGCTTTGGACACACTGGGAGGAGTTTATCATGGAGCACAAATACTCATGCATTAGTACAAACAGACAGACATATTTAAGAAGCAAAATAAAATAAATATGTCTCCAAACACCAAAATTAAACAATCTGTGAAAGTCTCTCACGGTCTATTAGAATAAAAAAAGTACTTACAAATAGCGTTGCACTGTTTCTTTTTTTTTTTTTTTTTTCGGGCCGATCGCTGTGAATTAGACGCTGGAGTAGTCGGAGGCTCTTGATTCAGAGTTCGAGACAGTCTAACCGGCATCGGCCCATGAGAGAAACGTAGATTGCGTAGCAAGAACACCCGTCCTCGACGGTCATGTTGTCCTCCTCCCCTTGCACTCGCAGGGAATAGGGGATCGGTCCGCTCGTGTCTTCGGTTCGCCAAAAGCTATACTCCCTTTCATACTTAGTCATTGCCAACGCCGTCAAAGCCAATGGTAGTGAGCGCCTGGCTTCACCCCAGGTTTTGTTTGCGCTGAGAGCGCGTGCTAACAACCTGCCAGGGTGAGCCACCATGCTCGCGCCAGCAGCTTTTACAGCATTGGGTGCCATCAAGTACGGAATTCAGAGTATAGTGGTCAGCATGCATGCCCTCAACAAAGGAAGATCACTCGTCTTGTACTGGCGCGCAGGCGCTACCGACGGAATATCCCTCGTCTTGGTCCTGGTAATCCGCTTGCTGAAGATCGCACTTGGCATTAAGACGAAATGCGCTGCTTTTGATCGGGAGCTCTAGAACTACCCTTTTTGCCGGTTCCGGTGGGGGTAGCGCGTATGGCGGAGATACCGAGCCGCTCTGCACGAAAGAAAGACTCGCGCGAAGCAATGAAATGCAGTCGAACAACCTCGAACACTTGCGCCACGGTGTCCTGCGATGCACATGTTGATCTTCTCATTTCTTTTTCCTGGGAAAGAAAAAAAGATTATCTTCCGAAAATTTCTAGGAAATGGCACGAACGCATCTCCCCCGTTTGCAGTTGACTTAAAGTGCCTCGGCGAACCAATGGTACGTCTCATTTTTCTTCGCGTGATCGCGCTCAACTCCCTGTAACCACGAGCAGAGAGCGGGCAGATGATGAAAGGGCTGATCTGGTTTTGCACGCAAGGACGGCCGGGTCCTCCTCTCCCACGAAGGCGAGACTTGGAGAGATGGTGGACGTGGAAACCGGGAGGGGAGCTGTTCTGTCATCGCTTGTTCTTTCTCTAGGGAGAAGGTAGTTCTTGCGCCAGGAGTTTGGCCGAGCGACCCTCGTGAGCAACCCGTCTCCGAGGCCGTCGGCGCACGCTTTCCTTGGACTCTTCCCCCTCCCGAATTCTTCCGTCTGTCTCTTCTCGTGGTGGGTATCCGGGGATCTATCAGGCAGAGATTGCTTGAAAACCCAATGGGAAAACTAAAAAAGAGACAAGGGGGATAAATCAAATTGTCCCCCAAAGAAAAAAAAAGAGAAAAGAAAGGAGCGGCCTTTATATTCTATAGAGTGGGCCACAGTCTTAAGAAATCTTCTGGGCCACTTTGGCGTTCTCGTCGTATTCACAGTACCATTAAAATAATCTAGCTTATGCCCAAATTAAAAAAAAAAATACGGACAAGGAAAGCAAGTGCCCAAAACACACGCACGCACACACACACACATAAATATGTAGAATGCGCCACATCGGCAGTCGACGGAACACGGACATGCTTGCGATCGTACGGGTGCACCACGATTGCACCGCGCGAAGAATCCCTGTCGCAAAAAGGCCCGCGCTATTAGCCCCACGCTTCGAAAACTCGTACCAAAAGCCCCACCCTCGTGGCACACTGGCCCCGTCCCACCCGCGATTCAACCAGCAGTGTCTGCATGTTTTAGCCTAACATGTTGAGGCACACAGCCTGGCAGTTCGACGACGGAGCT
>JAZHYW010054508.1:0-65426 GCA_037355805.1 Ixodes ricinus
TCTTCAAATCTTATCTTATTTTATGTTTTCTTCTCCCAAATTGAAACTTCAAACATATCTGTGGGAGCACAACTTACGAAAAGTTACCCCGAATTGTAACGTGGCAGGCATGAGGCAGGATGTAATTAGGTACACACGTAGCTGCACTGTTTGTCAGCAGGCCAAACCCCGAGGTGGGGTTTCGCCTTCTGAAGTGGGGTTTAATGCCGTCGGTCGAAACCAAGTTCCAATGCGAGTGTTGTTATTATTATTTATTTATACTACCGCCCGCCGTAGGGCAGCCAAGGTAGGAAGGATACATCGATCAAGTTATGCGAAAACGCAAGCACAAAATGTGGTAGCGGAGCAAAAAAAAAATACACTACACATATATAATCAGGAACACACGCAGGCTAGAAAAATATTCTTTTAAGGGGTATGAAGGCCTCAAACTTCAAAACTCTGGTAATTCGTGTATCAAGGGTAGAAACAATGTCAAACAATTTGAAGAGACAATTTGTTCGGGTGACGCATTCCAGGCATGGATAGTACAAGGAAAATAAGAGCATTTGTAACAGTCAGTCCTGCACTTTATTTCAGTTAACTATGACGCTGTCGGTCTCACTCCCCGTAGTCCACGCTGCACTCGATTTTTGCTTGTGGTGACCGACCACCTCACGAAGTGGGTCGAATAGTTTCCTTTGCGCAAACTGGATTTTTTGAAGATCTGAGACTGCCTTCTCGAGACATTCGCGATCTTTGGCTTTGCCGCAACGCTGATTATAGACAACTCTTCTTATTTTCTTAGCGAGGTGTTCGTGGTTGTGTGTAAGGCGCTAGGAATACGGCAGAAACGCACTTCGCCGCATCATCTGCAGGCGAATATCACGGAATGAATTAACCGTAACCTGAAGCTGATGCTTGTAGCACATAAAGAGGGGCATAAAAAATGGGACGCAAAATTAGCAGAAATGGCATTCGCCACACGCACAATATTCAACCGGTCCACGGGTTTTACTCCGGCTCAACTTAACTTTGGGAAATAGCTCGCGTTTTCCTTGGAAAGCGGCCTCCTTTGCACAGATCCTGCAAGCATGCAGCGCACTAATACTCAGTTTATGGATGATCTCTGGGAGCGCTTCACGGAGAACCTGTGTGAAGCTCGAAAGAGCCTTGACGTCTCGAGACTGCAGCAGGCAAACCAGTACAAAAATGGGAGGAGAAAAGGTAGGAGATCCGGTACTGAGGCAAACTCATCCGCTGAGTGATGCTGCTTGAGGCTTCACGACCTATTTAGAAGAGAAATGGGAGGACCCCTACCGTGTTAGCAAGAAGCTCTTCAACCTGTCTTACGAGGTAGTGCATTGCGAATCTGGTGAAGTGTCGGTGAAGTGTGCGGGTCTGTTCATGCTGCCCACCTAAAAGCTTGCTATGAACCGGAGGAGGTAGATGTGTCGGCGGTTCCAGTTGGCGAGGATCCGGACCACCTCTCGGAAGATCCCACACCGTCTCTGCTGCAATACAACCTGAGACGGCAGTAAAGACGACGAACAGTAGTACGAGATCTAAGTGCATATATTCATGCCCTCTTCAATTTTCGGGCGGAAGAAGAGAAAGTAGCCGTGCTCCCGTATGCACACAGTTGGACAGGCGTCGTTCGTGGGCGCGTCCACTTATTCCTGCCACGCCATGGCATCGTGCAATGGTCGGCATTTTAGGTCGCCCTCACTCACCCTCATCCTCACAGCCACACTCACCTTCAGCCCCTCACTCACCCTCATCCTCACAGTCACACCCTCCTTCAGCCCTTCACTCGCCCTCACTCAACCTCACGGTCCTCACGCCCCTCACGCACTCATGGCCCTCACGCCCCTCACGCACTCTACGGCCCTCGCGCACTCATGGCCCTCACGCCCCTCACGCCCCTCACGGCCCTCACGGCCCTCACGGCCCTCACGGCCCTCACGCACTAATGGCCCTCACGCCACTCACCGCCCTTACGCCCCTAACTCCCTAATGGCCCTCACGCCCCTCACGCACTCACCGCCCTCACGGCCCTCACGAACACATAGCCCCCACGCCATTTACCGCCGGGCAAGCCGCGTTGTGCCAGCCGCGAACCCTAGTTGCATCGTGCGTGGCCGGTGCGGCGTCCCTCTTTTTCTGAATTATTCACAAAACGCGCACATCACTTTTCAGTTACCCTATTTCTTGCGACAATCATGGACACCATTGGCGAAAGCAAGGGCTGTCTTGTTGAAGGACAGGACGTGCTCAACTGTGATCCTTTCATCGAGTGCAGCGCTGCACCAGAGCCGACGACGGACAGTGTTCGCATCGTCACGTACGTGCTGCAGCCCTCCACGCGGCATATACCAGGTTCAAAAACATGCTTCGAGAACTGCGGTACGAAGCAAGTGCGCACCATATCGCTACAAACAAATATGCAGCGAGCGCGGAAACGATGCTGCGTACGCTAGGCGAGTGCTGGCGTCGGAGTTGTCTGCCACACAGCGATTGTTTGCGGGGATGATGATGATGATGAAACTGCGCCCCTTATAATTCACTGTCCTTGTCAATACTTGATTTTTATAAAATTTAAATGGGAAAATGGGGCCCGTTTTTGGTGAGTTAGTCAGCTCCGTCTAATGGAGGGCTCCAACGGACACGAGTTTCACATTTAACATTTCAGAAAATCGCATGCAGGCTCTTAAGAAACATACCAGTTGGTACTTAAACTTCGGCATTTGGTTCGGACGGTTATCACTACACTGGGCATGCTCGCTGGTCGAAGATGAGGCCGTTGACATCGAGTGCAACATTCAGTAATGTACATACTCGTATTGGCTTACCTAGTGACACACGATCTGGTCGTCTACGACAGAACTCAGTACGTTTGAAAAGGAACCTATTTGGGCGGCATAAACCAATCACCGATGCTTATAACGCAATTAAATCCTTCTCCAGGGAGTGTTTTCGTCAACTGATGCTTACTCAGCTTTGTTTTCATTTGATGTTGTTCCGGTGTCACCTACACTTCTAAAAATGGAGCATCGGACAATGGTATTTTGTGTCGCCGACTACTCGGACTACTCCGATCCCACAGTGAGAGGAATCTAAAGTTTACTGGAAAGGGGCGATGCAACGATCTTTTTACTATACAAGTACGGCTTAGAACGAATTCCTGATGTTATTGACCTCTGAAACACGCGTTCGCATTTAACCACACGCATTAGGAGTCGCATAAAAAATAGAAAAAACAAAACGAGCAGCATTTATTCGCTCAACTCGCCGCCAGAACAAGTGGCCACGTGATCTGCAGATCACGTGACCGCTTGTCCTGGCATGCTGGGGTTGGCAAAGCACAGGACATGCGCTGAGTCTCAGACATTGTTAGGGTTCAACTATTTTCGCCATTGCAGCGACTGGAGAAGGGCCACTACCCGAATGCTTGTCGAGCTATTAATTTTTACGAGCCCAAATACAGTGCTCACGGAATGCTCGGGTCCAATCTATGAGCCGAATTCAGATATAGTAACTGGGGGTACTCCTAGCGTTATTAGATCAGCTTAGTTACGGAACTGCTCAGACGCGGCTCGCACGAGCAGTACCACCCTCTCTCACTACAGCACACCTTCCGCCGTTCGACGTGCCGGACGTCTGCTATGGTCCCTTCCTCGGGAGTTCCCCTACCGAGGTAATATACTGAAGTTGGGCACTGCGACCCCCGGCTACGTCCTCAAGTTTTGCGAAGGAGAGATTTAAAGAAAACTTACTGGAGGAGGGGAACGAAATGGCTAAATATGAACCCCCGATCGTTGCCAAGCCTTTCAAGCTTGTCTGTGTTGCTTGGATGGAAGATGCCGACTTTTCTGTTTAGGGTGTCCTGGGCACTGCCACTTTTCCGATGGATGCTGCGCACCGTGCCGAAAGGTGTTAGTGTTTCGACGATGTGCCTATTTTCGAGATGGTCTGGAAGCAACAGGAGCTTTATTTTAAGATCCGGTGTGTTTGGGTCAGTCACGAGGCATTTCATGCCTTTAGCGAGCAGCTCACCACGCCGGCAACGCTTTTCTTTGACGAGAGCATTGACGCAGGTGACCATCCACACATGACCCATCTGAAATTGTCCTGCGGCTTTGATGTATTTTAAATCTATCACTTTTTTTTAGCATCACGTAACTCTGCTGCCGTGTAAGGCCTTGCAGTCATGCCAACATGAAAAAGTACAAAATTGAGAACGAGGTTACCGGTTGGCAGACGTGGAAGTGGGACTTTGTACTCACTTGAGACGATGTTAGACGATTAAGTAATAACTTGCCCAGAGAACAATGTGTTATTTCCACTGGAACGCATCATTTCGCAGCCGTTCCAAACGGCCTCTCCTTCCCCCGCAACCAGAAGTACTGCGCACGCGTGTCTGGTACTTTCTAAACATTGAATTATTTCTTAGAGAAAGTTCTTATGCATTTAGCGGGAATGTTTTTCTTTAAATTTGGCGGAAAAATTTTCCCGCTAACTTTAGCGGGGATACGTCCCATAGTCCAACTCGCGCGGTTACTCCAACGCTGCTCAACCCGGAAACAAGCATCTAAACGCTGCGCTCTAAAGGGGAAAAAAATAGGCAAAATGAACGCACCTTCTGTTCGGTCTTAATTCACCGACGCCCAGCCGCAGTAACGTGGAAACATTTTTTATACGTTTTCTGTTGTTTTGGGCCAATCCAAAAAATGGCCGACGCATAACTTCCGTCAAGGGGCTAAACCAGCCAATCAGCCTGTAGTCAGCGGAATCGGCTTTCGGTAAGTGGACTGAATTGAATTCGGCACTCTATGAACAATCAGTGACTCTAGACGGGGCTTGAGCGGGCCATGACCCCCACCCACATGCTTCCACCTAAATTGCGCCTATCGGCGTAAATATTGCGCTTTTTTTTTTCTTTTTTGTAGAGAGATTAAAATACATTTATATGTCCCATTGATGCCTTTTATCTTCTTTATTTTATTTTAGAGTTTTTTTTTCTTTGTATTCGCCAAGATGATTTTCGGGAGATCGGATAGATACTAAAACATCACATTCAGCCAGAATTATAATTTTAAACTAAAAATGTTGCGCAACATCCTGCAGGACATACACTAAAGGCTGGTTCACACTGCCCCCTTTTTTTAGGTTAAGTTACGTTACAAAATATTAAGTTGAAATCACCGGGTCCTCTGTGCTTCATATTAAGCGAGGCTACCAGTTCAAGAAGAAAGCATGACATAATTGGGGTTGAGCGGATATTTATACAGCGTGTAATTGGTCAGCCACCTCAAAGTTGCGACGAGTCACTCGCTGTAGATGAACAATTTGGCCAGTGCGGTACAACCGCTATCCTGTGGTCGTTAAGGCCGGTTCAGACACTTGCGTTTGAGTGCGTTGTGTCGAGAACCGAAAGCGAGTCACCTGCACATCTGTGCTTCGTATGAAGCGTGGAAATCAAGAAATCATCTTGGCACGCGATATAAGCAACAGGGATGTTCTGGTTTCTGGCAGTCGCAACGCATTCAAACGCAGTCAAACGCAACTGTCTGAACCAGGCTTTAACGTACACCACGCAGTAGTGATGCACGACCACACGCCGGCACGATGCTCATCCTGATCGAAACGAGCAGGGGTGAGGATTGAGCCCATGATCCCTGGGTTCTACAGCGCGAGCTTTCGCTCCACGTGCTCCGAGCAGGTGTGCGCTAGCCCACTCGGCCACCCATCCCCCAGAAAGCATGACACGCGACATTCGAGGCACGAATGTTTCGGTGACTTATACGTAACGTAACTTAACGTAAGAAAAGGGGGCAGTGTGAATGTGCCTTAAGAATGATGTCAAAGGCCCGGTTCACTATACGCGTGGGTATGGGCTGGAGCGTGATCAGGTGGCGAAATAGATGCGCATGACTCGTCCAACGAGGACGTATGCCCTCCTCCTTCTCCGTACCCTCCCCCTCCTCCTCTCCTCCTATTTCTCCTCCCCTCCTCCTACTCCTCTCCTCCTATACCTCCCCCTCCTCCTTCTCTCCTCCTCCTCCTTTTCTTACTTCCTCCTCCTCTACTTCTCCTCCATTCCTCCTCCTCTCCTCCTGCCACGTGACGTGACACAAAGTCGTGACGTCATTTTCCCCGCTAAATTTTGCGGGGAAACATAATTCACGTTGAGGCCACGTGACGTCAATTTCCCGCTAAATTTTGCCGAGAAACTTACCCGCTAAAGTTATCGGGGAAATTTTACCGCTAAAGTTAGTGGGGAAATTTTACCGATAAGTTTAGCGGGAAAATTTTCTCGCTAACTTTAGCGGTAAAATTTCTCTCTGAATGAAGCGCGAAAATTTCCCCTATATTTTTAATGGGGAAACATCCCATAAATGCCACGCGCTCGGTTACGCCTACGCTGACGGCGACGCTGCACAACCCCGAAGCGGGCACCGAAGAGCTGCGGTCTAAAAACACACCATTGATTGATTGTTAACAGTTTTATTTAGGGCGCTTTTTTTAGTCATTTCGATACATATATGTTTGAAGAGGAAAAAAATTGGGGTGTATGTTTATACAGTCTAGAACGTAGCCTGCCTTTGCGGGCGAATTGTCTGCTAGCTGTAGAAAAGAAATTTAGCCAGTGCAGTAGAATCGCTAACCTTGGGCCTTTAACGTGCATCACGCTGTAGTGATACACGACCGCACGCCGGTACGATGCTCATCCAGATCGAAACGAGGCTGGGGTGGGGATTGAACCCAGGATCCCTGGGTTCTGCAGCGCGAGCTTTCGCTCCACGTGCTGTGAGATGGTGTACGCTAGTTTGTTAACGCACGGCCGGTCGGTTGATACATAAGGTAATCGCTTACTCGGTGTTACTCTACAATTGATACGTCATGCGAGCTCAGTTTTCCTTGTGCTCCGTGCAAGCGGAGGCCCTCACAACTACAAAGTTTCTCTTGGGTTCGCGCCATCGTAGGACCGTCCACGCCCCCATTAGCTCAGTCGAGCGCATGAGCGTAACCCAGTTAGAAGACAAGGCCTGCGCATGACATCATCATTAGTGGATCCCGTCCTTCCACAAGCGGCACACACACGTTTCACGAGAGTCGCTGCAAACCGCCAAACGCGCCCCTTTTGGCGTCACCGGGAGCTAAAGTCGTGGTCATTATAAGACGCTGCGAGGTGCGCTAGAGACGATACCAACGCAAGCTAGGCCGGACTCTGTGGATTCATGACGTTTAGGACAGGCTTTGTTT
The DNA here is from genome assembly GCA_037355805.1 of Ixodes ricinus. Classification (NCBI taxonomy): domain Eukaryota; kingdom Metazoa; phylum Arthropoda; class Arachnida; order Ixodida; family Ixodidae; genus Ixodes; species Ixodes ricinus. The sequence continues at coordinate 7,246 of JAZHYW010054508.1, forward strand.
TTTAGTAGATATTAGCGTTAAAACTGAATTTATACAGCCCGAGAGTGTGTTAAACCAACGAGTGCACCATAAAATTATGTACACCAATAGTGCAATCTGGGAACAACAACTGATTTGCGCCGAACAGGGTCCGGATATTCCATCCAACGCCTTTCATCGAACGCCATTTCATCGAGCGACGTTTCATCGGAACCGGAAGGGTAACAATTTTATAATAATCATTACAGAAAATTTATTTTCCAGTGGAGTAGGCAACAAGTAATAAGAAACTCTTCTTTTTTCATCCAATTCTATTTTTACATTAAGCTATGACTTCTGTTTCAATGTGGAACATAAAAAATGGGAGCACTGACGATATTTCTTTTTAGAACTGTGACAGTCTGTGCAGGACTAACGTCACTTCAAGGGCGCATCTTTTTGCTTGGAGACGTAATCTGCTTCAAGACGTAGCGAGTTTGAAGCAGTGACCCGTCTCTATGTCGCATGAAACAGAAAAAAGACGTACCGTCCCTCCTTGTTTATTTATTGCAATCGACAGAACCCCAGACCTGCCGAAGGTTAAATTTATTTTCTCAGAAAGGAAGCTTATTCTCCTATAATTTAATGAATACAGATGTAAACAGACAAATACAAAATAAAAAGGCGCGGAGAATAACTGTATTGCTTTTCTTGAATGCTTTTCAATAAGCATGAAAAAATAGAGGGGTGAAGTTCGAAGAAAGTGTGTAGTGGAGAACAGCCGCTGACATTACTAGAAAAGAGTAAGTCGCAAACCCATTCACGTCTTGTTTCGGAGGTACTATCTGAGATATAGTACCCAACATTTGAGTCAACAAAATAACAAGGGTAGTAATTATACTTCTGTAGACTTCACAGCGGCGTCAAAGCCATTTCAAGAGCGAAGAAGAAACATATGGAAAACACTGTCATGCTCTCAAATTCACTAAAGGATAAATTCGATGAAACAGCGTTGGACGAAATTTCCACTTATTGAATAAAATAGCGTTTGCTGAAACAACGTTCAGTGAAATGGCTGGTACCCGCGCCCAACTCCAGATGGCACACGTGCTTCTTTACGCACACTTAGCACGCAGCTTTGGCGCCGCAGACGCCATTGGAGTACTGTCTACACAAAAAGTAGACCTGACGTGTTTTTGTGTTTCGTGATCACAGTGGATGGCCCCTGCCTCATAGTGCTTTGTTAATTATTTTCGACCACGAATTCGTAAAGACCCTGTGTGTGGTCTCATGACAATACATAACATCAAACACAGTGCTGCATTGAACCTGTAGCAAGTTTTTTTCAATAAAAATATTAATAAAAACGCTTGCCCAAACACCAGATTTTAATATTCTACTCATAAACCAGTGTGCGGCGTATTAAGACTTTCATTACATCGTAAAACTACTGGGATGGTTGCTAGCGTAATCTACGTAATGCAATCACATTTTTAATGCCTAGCTAGGCAGCGTGCCATTCTTCTTTTCTCGGCATTAGTAGTTCAAATTGACGAGTGCATGAAACCTGCCTGAAGTGGTCCCGAACTCGTCCGAGTAACCGCGCAAGGTGGCTTTCCGGTTCTTGATTTTCTAAAAGGTTAACAAAGAGCACGACATCGGCGCATCTTTGCATTTTACACTAAAGGGGTACTGAGTAGCATCGAATTTTACCTCTTAGGACGAAGCCCTCTTTGATGACGTCCTTTTTACTTTCAGAAAAAATATTATAAAACGACATCACTTGTTTGCGCTGACAACCTCGCGCAGTGCACATTCCAGCTCCTATGTCCTTAATAGAGAGTTTTAGAATAGGGGGCCCCAGAGCTTGGGGGCCCCAAAAATAGGGGCTCATCGCTGCGCATGCGCAGAACCCAAATTCCGTTTAAGGTTTTGGGTTGGTGCTCGCCCCCAACGCAAAATTTGAGAAATTGCGTGGGGCCCCTACTTACTTGGGGCCGCGTGGTGTCGGCAATCACGGCGGCGCCCTTTCCGCTCGCTTCGTAGCAAATTCGTCATGGTCGCTGCAGTATTAGAAAAGTTTATTGCCGATGAATGGTGCAACCAGCTTTCGCTTTGCTTATCTCGCTCAAGTCACAAAGAATGAGCGGTGGGCTCGCCCCATTTTAAATATCGTCCCTGATTCTCGCCGTTTTTAAGCCTAAAGAGACGCGGAAACCGTTTGCATGGCAACGTATAGCCACTCAGTGTTTCCGAGTAGATTTCGTTCGTGGCACGATAACTGCAGCTTGAAAACAAGTATTTCAAGGCTTTAAAGGCACTCCAGCTTTGACCTAAATAGAGCAGCTGTTCGCAGAGTATGCTCGCCTCGCGTTCATCTCTGTTTCGGCATAGTCGAAGGCCGCAGACGGTCAAAGCGCACACGAACGCACACAAAATCCGAGAACGAGCGCCAAATTAGAACGCTACAGATTGGATTGTTTGGCTGAATACAGTCAACTACATTTATACTGATTTTAGATTATCTTTTGTTTTAGCCGGCTTGATTGGGATTTACCTTAACTATAATTTGTAGACAAAAAAGTACCTGCTAAACACACATGTTTTATGGTTTTTTTTTCTAATATATATTTTTTTATTATTACACTCGTTAGCAGCATTGGCGCTGCAAGCGGGAAACGCAAGCGCGCTGCGCTGCGTTGTGAAACCCCTATACTATAAGCCGTCGACAACAACCTTGTTGTGTTTAGGTCCCCCAATTTCTTAGGGGAACCCAAAGGTTGTGGCCCCCTCTTCTAAAGATCTCTAACATCTCTGATGTTTGTTGTTGTTGTACATTACTTGATGAGTGGTGTGAGTGGAGGAGATGCACGGCTGGGAACGTTTTTAACGTGCATTATTTAAGTTGGGGCAAGTACAGAACCTCTTGAAAACAGTCCCATGGGTTAATTATTTGTTATTTTTTCTCTGCGACCGGGAAATTTTAAATTGCATGCTGTAGAATAAATGAGAAGATTCGCGGATGGCAGGAAAAACTAACTTATTTCGCTCAAGTGAAGGTGGCCCGGCACAGAAAAGCTCAAAGCATGGCCTTGCGGAGGCCGAATGCGAACGTGACCTCTTGCCGGAACCTTCCAACCCGCCCCAATGGAAAGCCGCGTCTCTCAAACAGGTGGCTCGCCATTGAGAAAAGCTGCGAAAGAATTTTTAATACAGAACGCAAAACGGAAATATGGGGTGGTTGAATAGCCATCACATATAAAACGGTCCTTTTTAGGAGAAGGTGCGCAACCTTTCAAGGGGAGGTGGTGGTGGGGGGGGGGGGGGATTAACTGATACTGCGGGTTACGATATCGAGCTTACATTTCTTGTGTTGTATCTTTTTGTTACCACGATTGCCTTCAGATAAGAGTGCGTGTGTCTATAAGCGTGTAAATGCGTGACAATTTGCGAGAATTTTTCCGCTAAACGACAAGGAAATCAACCAGAGATGGCGAAATAATTTTTCAGAAGTAATTAAATTGCATTACTCATTACTTTTTTTTTAAATGAACAAAGGACAAACACACATCTCGAAATACAGCTAGGTGACTGGTACGTGACCGAAAAAATCCGCCTGGTTTTGGTATCGAACCAGTGACCTGGTCATTTCCAGTGGATTTCTCTACCAACTGAGCTAACCAGGTGTCAGACGTCAGTAGAGCAAACGGGCTTTATCAGCTGCCATCAGACTAATGCCAACAAGGGTGAACGGCCTGAATTTAAGGTTATGATGAAATTCAATTAATGCAAAGGTGCAAGCGAGCTGGACAAGAATGAAGAAAATAATCCCTGGAGAAGGAGAACACGGGGGACAAAGGACAAAGTGACCGGTGCGCGACCGGAAAAATCCACCTGGTCCTGGTATCGAACCAGGGACCTCGTTCAATACAAGCACCAGGCGGATTTTTCTGATCGCGCTCCAGTCGCCTAGTTGTGTTTGGAGATTTGTGTTTGTCCTTTAGCCCCCTTTTCCCCTCTCCAGGGATTATTTTCGTGATTCTCGTCCAGCTCGCTTTCACCTTTGCATTAATTGCATTATCATCATAACTTTAATATAGAGGCCGTTCACCATTGCTGGTATTAGACTGGTGGCAGCTGATAAAACCAGTTTGCTCTAGTGAGGTCTAACACCTGGTTATGTCAGTTGATGGAGCGCTCCACTGGAAATGGAAAGTACCGGGTTTGATACCAGGACAGGCGGATTTTTTTGGTCGCGGATCTGTCACATAGTTGTGGTTGGAGGTTTGAGCTTGTCCTTTGTCTGCCTTGTTCCCCTTCTCCAGGGGTTCTGTTTTTGGAACCTGTTGCATTGAAATGCAATCAAGCTGGTTGATAAACTTGCGACTGCTTAAAACCGCGCGCCTTCAAACCTAAACTTTCTTAAGACGAGAGCCTCACACTGGCGCCTTCTATCGGGCAGCCGTATCGACCACTTTCCTTTCAAACAATGTATGAAACAGCGCGTAAAACAACGAACACGGGGAGGAAGTACAAACCTTTGCGAAATTCGCCTTCTATGCGCTGTCTGATGCCAAGGTACTGTACTTCTGGGCGGTGCATCGCATAAAATGAAATGCGTGGCTTTCCATTGGGTCGTTGTCATGCATTTGTTCATTAAGGGTGCTCAACATGTCCTTCCTAATGAATGATTTGAGAACAATGATAAGTAGCTTCGCGTAGAAATTCTTTGACGGTGTGGAAGAGTGTGCCAGGGTAGATCGAAGAGCTTTTTCACTTGTGCGACAAATCCACACAGCATTTTCAGATGGCTAGAGCAGCCCTCCCAAGGATTTATGTCGTATAAGTGAGTCGATCGGATCCTTGACAGCTGTGGTCGTGAGTGCATCAATGCAGTCTGCAGAGTGCAGCCTTTTTGGAGGTGACAAGCCACGAATCCAGCAATGAAAGCAATAATCCTTTCGGATAAATCTTCATAATGATCGTAGAATCAGTTCTCAAGTGAATATCTGTCTAGGTTCTAACATGCTCTTCTGGACTAATGCAGGTTATGTATGTCCCGACCGATCATTGCTAGTTTATGCGAACATATGGGGAGCACAAGCCATGACATGACGAAAGAAGGTTAATTAGACTGGGTTTTGATATCTAATGCTAATTCATAGATGATGATAATGTGGCACTTTATTTGAAATATGTAACTCCCAACCGAGACAATCTCTCTTCCAAGAATTTCAATTTCTAACGGTTCACTGCAGCTGGACATTGTTGGCTCATCTGCAACCTGAGTACAATGGAATTTGTTTCAACATAGTCACACATATGACTAACTGGTCGCCTGTCATCAATACAGTAAGTTATTATAGGTACGTGCTTTTGACGGTTTCTATTTTTTAATTTAATCGTGAGGATGATAAATGGTGCTCAAAATGATTTACATGCATGGCACAGAACAAACTGCTTTCTCTTTGAAGCATTCACCTCGAGTCCTGAAATGGGCACTACTAATAGCTGATACCTTAACACTTCTACTTCCAAAGCAACATCCATGCACGCGCTCAGCCCTGTAAAACCCATCACGCGCTCAGGAACAGTAGGGCGCCATTCCCTGGCTACTAACTACAAAAACCTAGCTGTACGTTGACCTGTTTCAAGACTACCTTAACACACTTCAGAAATAACAATAGTTTATTTTTCATGCCGCGCTCATTATGTAAGGCTGCGTATGGTGGCAGTCATTACCATCGTCGATGGTGACCTGATGCAGTGTTCGAGTAATAATAAACATCTGTAGATGCAATTATAATTCATATTAAGTGCGAAATCATACCGATGTCGTTTACCTGGATAGGCAAAGCCATGGATGGGACGGCATTACCGCATTTATTCGAATAATAGCCGCACTGTTTATGAAGGAAACATGAGGGTTCGCTTTTGCGCGAGCATGCGGCTTGCCAATCAGAGCGACCGGCAGCATGGTTCGAGCGGTTTACACAAGAGAGATAACGTCTTCGCGCGAAAATACCATCGGTGAAGATTGCACTTTTATAAAGAATCGTGTTCTCGATCTAGTTATTCGCTATCATCATTTATGCGCAACGGGATCATTGGTAGCTGTATTTGTGTTTTGCGGGAAAGCAGACGCAACGGCCTTGTTCATAAATAGTGCAGGTATTACTCGAGTAAATACGGTACTTTTCAGGTGACAACGACCTGCAGCGCTCCTGTAGAGGTCCGCAGTTTTAAAGTGCACGGAGCACAGCACGCTGTACTTGAATGGGGTCTAGCCATCGCCTCGTCCAACAACCCATTGTTTGCGCAGTTCGGTGACCGTTGGAAATCTAAGACAATTGTTGATCGATTCCTGTTACCGTAATTTATGTGTGTGTAGTACGCCAAGGGCTTAGGGGTGAAAGGTAACCCCCGCCGAGGAAAAGCCAGTTCGATTGTGGCAGCCGAACACTCTACAAGCACACATCCCGTTGCCGGCGGAAATTAGCGTCCCGGCGATGCCAGACCGGGCTTTCGTTTTCTGTACCAGCTGCTCAGCGGTTTATCGCCTGTTCGTGATCCGCCTCAACTAATTGCTTGCTTCACGTCTAGCCTTCAATCTGATAAAACCTACCGCACGGAACGCGCGCCACCCAGCAAGGAATCCTCCTAAAATCAACCATCCATTCACACGTGGCATGTCACGCGCACATTTTGCCAGAGATCTTCGGTTACGTTGGCCATAACATCATTTAAATTTTTTATGACTAGGCTTTACAAACATTGCAATGTGCCCCTTTATAGTATTTATAACCTCCTTGGCTGTAACGCCGTCTTTGTCCAAAGGCCGCTCGAGGCAAGGGCCTCCTGCACTAGCGCATTTGACGTCATTTGCAAGACAGACGCAAACACATCAGGGGAGCTTAGGCCACACGGGTCGGTGTCGCCATCTAGGGTTTAAATTCTAAGCTCTTTCAAGATGGCCGCCGTGTGATCTCAGCCTTAAACGCAAGGTTCGTGCACTTACGATCGCTTACGACCGAGTTTGACGAAAGAACAGACTGGCGCCGTCCATCGGTTAGCCGCGGGACACTTTGCATTTCCGTATATTTCTACTTTTTTAGCGCATCATCCTCTGTTTTTTTTTTTTTTTTGCTTGAATTTTTTTTGAAAGTCATAAACTACAATTTTATATATAGTATATACATTTGATCTCGCAAATACCGTAGAAACTTTGCTCTAGTGAAACGAGGTTCGAGGGTCACCTCATAGATGATGCCAGCGTCTGTTCTCTCGTCGTAAAAGACCGCAAAAGCACGGTACCAAGTAAAGGCAAGTCTGTGAGGGGGCCTTGAGTTCTTCAGGAAACATAATCTCAAACAGAACACGCGGTGCACGCAGATCACTGTAATCTAGACCATCCAAAGTTTCGGATTCAGTTTTCTATCAGAGCGATCTGTGCAGCGGCGGTCCTGTTCACCCGTGGTCAAAGCGCGCAGCTACCTTTTCGCCTACGTCGTAGGAGAGATTAAAGGAAATGTAGCGCGAGCCGGCGAAATGAAATGCTGCGCAGTTGGAATGACAACACAAGAATACGCCTTGATCTTAGGGTTCACCTCCGTCATACGAAGAACGGGGGCGGAAAAGGTTAGTTGCGGGCTTCGGCCGGAGGGGGAGAAGGCAGGAGCGCTGGCGCGGAAGTATACTTTGATAGGAAACGGAAACTTGAAAACCCGTCCAAATTGAGTGTTATCTTCGGAACGTTGTGAAATGCCCCGTATACCCTTTTTTTTTTAGGTGCACTGATTTCGTGGGTTTGGGTGATTCCCAGACAGTTCATACATGTGAACTTATCAATTAAAATCTTCATTGCTGAAAAGTAACAGGGGCCTAATTGCATGAAACGTTAATATTTTTACTAGGGGTGTGCGAATATTGAAATTTTCGAATACGAATCGAATACGAATAAGACAAAAAATAGGCTTCGAATATCGACTCGAATATCGAATATGTGTCTAATATTAAAAAATGGCCAAACAAGAGGTAACAGCAGGTTTTATTGCTTTTTAGAAATAAATCAATGCAACTGCATTTTACTGTGCTGCAGCAGGCTAAAGATACCTCTAGTAATGCACTCGTTACAAATTATCGTGTATGAAAATTAACTGCTCAACGTGACAACATTTTCCCCAGTAGAAAGACCCTTTCACACGGGAAGCCTGCGAAATTTCACTAAAATTCGAAGAAGTTCGACTTATAGACAGATTGCCCCGCTGCTACACGAATATTTCAAATTTTAAAAACAAATAATTTAGAAAGTACTTTATTTTATATTTCATCAAATGGTTTCCAATGTTTACACCATATAAAAGCGAAAATATGCGCTTTTAGCGCTTTCATTAGTTATTAATGTTAACCAGTGATGCCAATAAACCCAACCAATATTCCACTTTTCCTCCGCCAAATCCAGTCAACTAGCTTTTAATTTTCGCGCATGCGCACAAAAGTCGAACTTCAGTCGAAACTTGGTCGAACATCTCGTTGAAGGTTTGACCTCGAGAGTGAAAACATCCCTAGTTTTGAGTGCGCGGGAGTGGCAGGAGTTGTTATCAATGGTGATGCAATGTTCTACTTGCACCTAGCTTTTTCGGTTTTTTACTTCTCAAACATTTCTATTAGATAACACTTTCGAGAAATATTTTATATTTATATTTCACTCTTGAGGTTCATTGGATTGTATCAATTTATAGAACGCGCAATTACATCACATATTTCTATATGTGATGTAATTGCCACTAACAAAGGGCTTGGTGAAAAAAAAAACTTAAACTGATCCTGTCTTGCTGCCATCGGACGGATAGAAACGGAGCAGACCGATAACGCATTCATCATACGCCTTCCTCAATGAATAAAGATATTCATAGGGAAATGCGTGGCAGGCAGATTATTCGTTACTTGCTCGAATATTCGCAGTTTGTGGGAATATTCGCCGTTTTTTCCGAATATTCGGCTATGGCCGAATATTCGGGAACTTCCGAATATGCAATTTTCGAATCGAATACGTTTCAAATAAGGAAAATATTCGAGTTGTATTGGAAATTTCGAATATTCGCACACCCCTAATTTTTACTAATACGCCCTCTGGCCGATACCAATACGACATGAACCTTTTTTTTTTTTGTGCGATGCGTATTCTTTGCAGAAACAATTTGGTCCGCGTTTCATGGAGCACCCTGTATATGAAGAGAGTTTCGGCAGTTCGGCAGATGTGCTTTGCCAACAACAATCTACAAGCAAACTTTGAAGTCATAGATACTCGTAAAGTACTCGACCCGTCACCGGGGAGGGGGAGCTGCAAACCGTCATCGAGTGAGCGACAGGTGTTGAAGATCACAGCGCCCTCCAGCGGCAATCCGGTCCTGCGAAACTACAAGAAGCAACAATCCTGGACCGCTCTCAGTTCGCCAGCAGTGCTTTGCCAACGAGCATCAAACCACAAACTTTGAAATCGCAGGTAAGAGCGCAAGCAAACCATTTCCTATGATTTTCTTTTTTTTCCCCTGCTGCCGAACACAGGTGTATTTCCTGTTGGTGTTGCATCATGTAACGCGCCAAGTAGTCTACTTTTAACGTGAAAGGTTCATAGGCTTGGATTTCAGCAGGGACTCAAACCGTAACCGTAACGCTAACCGAAAACCATTTAGGAACAAAATTATTTAGTAAACATAACCGGAACGAAACCGTTCTGGTTAATGTTTCGTTCCGGTTCCGGCGTGTACTCCCATTTTACGTCTAAAGGCTCGTCTGTAGCGTCGCATTTTTATACAAAGAAACAAAACGATAAAGTTTGCGTAAAATGTTATTGATTTTTTTTTTTACATTGGTTAGACGTAAGGCTTTTTCACCCTCAGTAAGCATAGTGACTGCTTTCACTCAAGTTGTTGGTGAGTACCGCTCTTACTTCAATGGCCGCGTGTCATTCGCCTGGGAATTTGAACGCGGTTTGCTTGAAATGAGCATATTCAACACGATTTCAGAAAGTGGATGTGTGTTGTATTACCCAATCAACTGTCCACTCAAAAACTGGCTGAATGTAACTTATCGCTTGAACTATCGTGAATCCATATGTGATATCTTTTTCGCGAAGAATATGTAAACTGAGTCGTTGCATATAACATGTAAATTGCAATATGCTGCATGACAATCGCGCAATTATTGCCGGAACGATGTACCTAATATTCGCACGTTAGATTACGTAATTAAGCGGTTTTAATTCCTCCCTAATGGTGAGTAATTGTATGTGTCATCCGGTCCTATTTTTCAAAAAGCCACACATAATTTTAGAGATTCGAGAAGCATTCATTTCAAAGTTTTGATCTTGTAATATATTTGTACCTTACCGATTTGTTTGTATGAAATTTACTCCACTGGTACATTTGAATAATTTCTTAAGTCCCATAATGAAAAACTGATACATATGTAAAGGCATCAAGTCTTACTGTGAAGAAAGTAGCCTGTTTGCATATATATAAACATAGTTGAAACGCGACGAACACGACAATCGGTGTTAATCCTCTAAACCGTCTTCGTATTTTTTTCATTTCTTTTTCAGGAGTTGTATTTTGGATTGACGTTCTTCTTGTCCGTGTGCACGACAGAAAGCCATCGAGATGCTGTTTTTTGGTTTTGTTGATTGGATTCTTTTGGTGGTGGCAGCCATTGCTCTGCTGTATCTGTGAGTTACGGTTCTATTCTGATGTTGCTTAAATATACCTTCTGCGCAATTCCGTCTGGCCACCTCTAAAACTATCATCACTTAAGTGTATATCATCTGATGCTAATGGCTGCCTTTAGATGGCTGACGAAGGAAAAATTTAAAGGCAGGCACCGATGCGGAGCCTGAACATTCACGACGATAGTTCGCTACGCATATGAATGCGTCATGTAAATCCTTAGAATTCATGACTTCGGCAAGCTCCTGACTGCGCATGACAATAAATTGTGATTAATATCATTAAGAGACATACTGAAGTGAGCGCCTCGCTCGTACAGACCACGACCTACTGTAATCCTGACCTGCCCACAGAATGGCTCCCTACGGAAGACGCGGTCGCCGATGAAGTGCGTCGGTTTGCCATTGAGGGCGCTCGGTAAAGGCTTTTCTGCGACCCAAACGCGCATCAGCGCACGTTCGCATGGCGCGCGGCTGGTGATATTTGTTTCTTGGTAAACCTACCGTTGCGAGGCGCCAGCAGGCTGTAGTAGCAGTAGCACGTAGCAGGGTGCATCGCTCTCATGTTTGCTTGGATCGAAATAGCGCGCTTCTAAAACACGAAAGCGCAAAAAAATGTTTTTTCTTTTTCTTTTAACTTGGGCTTCTTTTATACTATCGCCGAAAGAAGGCACGTTCTCGGATGAGCCCTAAATAGCCCCTGTGCTGGCAGCCGGCGCCCCTAGTGATGAATCTGTCAATCGACGATCGACCGACGACTCGATCTCGCGATGCCTACGAGAAGAGCAGGTCAGGACCAGATAAGGCCGCCGCGCCTTGCGCGCCTTCGATTGATATGCGGATACCCTAGGAAGCAAAAAAAGATCTTTATGCAGCGCCGCACAGTTATAGCGTGACAAAACGCTGCGGCCGCGGCCATGCACTACAAGGTGCGCGCTGGCACATTTTTCCGTGAGCAGGTCAGGATTTCAGTAGGTCGTGGTACAGACTGTTATATTGTTACACCACTAACACTGCAACGCATAAAAAAAGAAACCTCTACTTTGAAGAACACCGCAACAACTTTCGTAAGTCGGCCGTTTAGGAATAGGTACTAGAATTTAACCGCTATTAGCATACAAATATTTACACTGATATTTGTGCCATTAGACGGCCATGAATCTTTTAAAGAGTCTATTAAACTACATACTATAATTACTTATACATAATGCGCACTGACAAAACGAATCTCTAAAATAAAAGTCGAAGTTTCCCGGTTATAACCCCTATCTTGTAAAAACTAAAAAAATATCGCGGTGGATTAAACTAGAGCCACCGAATGAGCTACGCCTCCGAGCAACAAGAGTTAAGCCATACTGGTGCTTTAAAGTATTAGTGTCTGTTATCTTAAGCTTTATCTAATATAGCAAGAAACGGTTCTCTGGCCTCCAGAAATCTTAAAGGAGTCACGGGTAACTATCATAAATTTGCGAAGGTTCTACTTAGCGGTTCTACTGAAGAATGTCGGTCATTTATTGGCGCTATACACCAACTCAACTTTCGGATGTCACGGCCCAGAAATGGCACCGCTGTCGGCAGTGCGCATGAGCAGACGCTTCGCTTCACGGAGATCTGGCTTCTGGGCACCTGATGGGGGCGAGCGCTGACTTGTTAATAAACCGGACTAGCGCCCGTCACTCAAAAAATGGAATGGATAGAATTACAAATTACAGAGCCTCGATGGATTACCGTTACAAATTACATCCGCTAAAAGTAACGGGTTACTTTACTCTGTACTTTAGAGTTTTGCTTCTACGTTACTTTTCCCCTACACTGATAGAAAAAACAATACAAACAATCTTAATGTTTTCATAAATGTTCCCAGACACTAGTTTCCATTTCTCATGCTCAGCAGAAAAACTCGATGGAAGGCAATGGAAAGAGGCAGAGCCTAGTCGGCGTTATCTTCTTGATATTTTTTCCCCGCATATTTCTATATGCCTCCCACGGTCTATCGCTTGGTTTCTATTGGACGGAGCTTGTAACGCCCGCAGACACGCCGACACACTCTCTCTCTCTCTCTCTCTCACGCACACACATGTTATTTTTTACAGGCGCGAAACTGTGTCAAGGTATTAGCGCATATGTTCGATGTGGTTTTAGAGAGAGAATGAAAATACGGATAGAGTGATTGAATAAATTCTTGACTGATCAGTTATTTGGCTAATTTTAATTTTTGCGTCATCCCAGCTACGCGTCAAGGTACCGGAACTACTGGAAAGACCAAAATATCGTTTACGAAAAGTACTCTTTTGTATTAGGACCCCTCAGTCGATTTTTATTCAAGGTAAGTGTCTTTTTGAAAAAGAAATTGTGGCGGTATTTTGATCTATAGACAGTTATATGCAGAATCGCGTTTTATGAGGAACGGATACTGACGTCCTTTCTAGGCCGGCAATCGCCATCTTGTCGTGTATTTTTCTTCTTTTCTTGTTTTGTAATTTAGAGCTTTTGGAAGCATTAGGCACAAGCATGTGCCCTGTTGTCCCATTCCTTTTAAGGAAACCCAGTTCGTCAACCGCACCAAAGCCTTTCTGTATAATAGACGAAAAGCCCTGGAATATAATCTGTGGAAAGAACGAGGGACAACACCACACGAACGTCTTTTAAAGTTTGTGGAAATGTTGTTGCGGGGTGTTCGCCCTTTATGGTAATCCTTCCACTTTTTTTCCCCACTTTGTGAAGATGCCTGAGAAACTAAACAGTCAGGAAGTTTGACAAAAAATATGAGCTGTATTTGTTTTCAACTTTTGTGTCATGTTGCAATTTGTTCTCCCTGTAGTCTTCGGGGTTTAGTCTGTTCAATCATCAGCATCTCGTTTGCGCATTCCTCTTTTATCTTTGCTTCTCCCCCGGAGTATGTGTTATGTTTCGGTTTACCTAACGTCGGAGTGCTGTCAATGACTAAAGGGCGAACAAGGACAGAATACAGACATTTGGGGACACTGCGGACTAAAAGCGCAAAGTTGAAGCGCACTCTCTGGGTGAGCCGGCAGAGAAGCACGCATAGAAAGATGTCGAACTCCATGACGTTGCGGTTTCGACAGTGCTTGACTCACTGGTAACATCGGGCAAGCTGTGACTTAAAATAAAACGAAGTATATTATATCTTGTTAAAATGGCCTTTCCAGTTCTTTTGACTCCCGTATACTGGTTGATGTGCTTATTTGTGGCAATTTACGTATACATCGCAATTTCGGATAGTGCGTGTTTTTGTTTAATTTTTTTAAACTTACTTCTAAAATTTAATTTTGATTATGCCCAAATGATTAAAAAACACGGCGCAAATACCTCACATCAAATATCCTGTAACTTTTCAGCCCTTCCATCTGATGAACCATGAACGTTACATCAAGTACGGGAGATTGTTTGGGTGAGGTGATTTCACATTTCAGTATTTCGCCAGTTAATTAACCCTGCTCTTGCCGTTAGTTCAGAGCAGTAGGGTGCACTCTTTAGAGACATAAACATTTTCAAAGATAAAATATCATTACTAATGCACACACACTAGTACTATATCTAACTTTCTTCGAGTTTCATTCATCAGAACGTTTAACAGAGAAAGAGTTTTAAATAAATAGTATGCTGAAAAAATACATCCATGTGTTGTGCCTTTTTCCGATCTCATTATCAGGGTTCGCATTACTAGCGTGCTTTAGTATATTCATAATGTTTGTGTAGAAAGTCAAAAAATTGTTTGATCGTCAAAATCCTTATTCACACTCTCGAGTCCCAAGGGCCAATTGCCCTGCAGTCCCAGAGACAAAAGAGCCGGCCAGCCTTTTTTTAACTGAACTCATTAATTAAAGATTAATTATTTGTGCAATTTAGGGTTAGAGTGAACCGTAACGCGCTTACATTTATGTGTATTAAAGTGAGGAAAGTTGTCGTTGCCATGTATAGGAGTTAACAGTGTTTCCTACCTTAGAAAACGATCCGACAAAAAATCGGCGCCTAAACAGAGAAAGCTGAAACTTTCACCGAATGGGCATTTAGGTTGTGGATTTCGCCATGTGAAATTTCAAGGAGTAGTTTTTTCTTCTACAAAACTGATACCAAAGAACCTGCCAGAGTCAAAAGCGGACGTGTGTCAGCAAATACTGACACACGTCCGTCTTGCAGACAACATAGTGGGACGTACTCCTTTAACTGCTAGCTTCGACTATGGAGAGATAGCACCACAAGTTACGTACATTGCTAACTTGGACATCTGCAACTCCGTCCGCCATTGACCTTGGCAAGTTTTTGGTCTCGTATTTTACAGGAAGACAAATGCATGTCGAAATCTACCAAGGTAAACTCAACATACCGTGAAATTTTATCCTTTTTACGCGGAGGCATCCATTTCTTTCTGGATCGTTCTCCAGCATAGGAAGCACTGCGTCCACACTACAAGGGTACTCTTCTTTAAGCGTAACATATTTGCTTAAATAAAGTCGTGAAAGCTACACGAATGCGGTTTGTAGAGGTGAGTTAAACAATCAGTGGGACATAGTAAAGCGGGCTAATCGCAATGTTCGGCCAATCAACTAAGATATGCAAATTAACTTTTAATTCTTGAAAATAAACATGTTTCTAATTAAAACCTTGCTGAGCGACAACAAAACCACTAAAGGCCCTGTCACACTGAGGCAACACGACGGCAACAGCAACACAACACGTCGTCCAACAGTCGGGATACTTGTTGCTCGCTCCCCGTGTTGTCCGACAAACCTGTCACATCACGGCAACAGCACGACAACACGAACGACAACTAAAATGTTGCCTCGGTATGACAGCTTTCGGCAACAAAAACAGCAGCAACTCGTGTTGGACAACGTGTGTTGCCCTGATCGCTGGCTGAGCGAATTTCGGGCCGGCAACACGACAACATAGATAGCTTCGATGGTAGAGTTAGTCCCCTATCAATAACGTCTTACTCAAATAAAGGCTTGGAAAACGTTATTTAATAATAATTAGGGCTGGCGCGCAGCTAACATTTTTTTGGTTAATGTTTTTGCTTACGGAAAGCGATTTTTCGAAATGGTCTCAGCTACGGTCGTGAACGTTCACTGGTTTTGAAATTAAAACTGCCGAGAGACCAGCTGACATTACTGATAATTAAATAAAATGGCATGCCTACTCACCCGCTGATAAAGTATAATAAAAATAATCCAGAAAACCAAAGAATAAAATATCGAAGCATTAAAACGACCACTCTGATCATGATTGTTGATGCTTGGAACTTGGAACCAGCCGCTACCAGGCACCTGATTTGGTTTAAAGATACCATGACGTTTTGGCGAATGAAGCGGTGACATAGCAGGCGGTAGGCAAATGGACAGCCTTGAAAAATATTTATTCCACCGATTGTTATGAAGGCCGATCGTGTCAGTGTCGCTGTTTTAAAGCACTGTCAGTTCAGTCAAAGCCGCCTGTTCAGTTCAACACCCCGCTACAAAAGACGCTTTGGGGTACTGCTGGTGTTAACTCAATTTTACAGCAGAAATAGGAATTGCATGAAAGAAAGAACCGGGCAGAAACACTTCATACGGTGGCGTAAATCCCGAACATATATCAGCGATGTCACTTTCCTCGGTTAGGGCTATCTACTTTGTCAGCGAATGAAGAACATTTTGATAAAATAAAGAGCGGAAAATACTCCCCGTGTCAAGTTTTCTAATCACAGTCACTGGATGATGTCGTAGCGTAGTAATTTCCGGCCCTTCGAACGCACTAGCACTTTGCAGAGTCACATTTCCAGCGACGCCGCGCCGCACACGAACGAAGGTAAACAATCAAGATGGCGGAGTGTTCCCCGTGTTGTCCTCGCCGTCAACGCGGTGTGACAGGGTTGTCGGACAACAAATCGGGCAACACGGTTGCCGGGCGGCAGCAACATGTTGCCCGACTGTTGTTGTTGCCTCGATGTGACAGGGTCGCCGGCAACACGACTTCCCCGTGTTGCCGGATAGAGTTGTCCAACTGTTGCCTCAGTGTGACAGGGCCTTAAGGCAGTCAATATTTGAAAGACTTTGAGCCCGTGGGAAGCGGGTTGGAGCGCTAAAGTTACCACTCGTGCAGCGGGAGGAAGGCCACACATGCGATAACTGGCCCCCGCAGTTTTTCAGTCTCTTATCATCATAGCTGAGCCACTAAACGAGCTGCACCTAGAGTATGGGCACCCTGTTCCCCAACATTGCTGTGGGCGCCGCCATTTTGGTGCTTGTGCAAAGCAGACGCAACTGCCGATCCTCATTATTCAAAAGTGCGACTTCCTCAGCATCAAATTCGGTGTTAGGAAGTTCATGTGAAACTGCTTTGCTCTGTCGCGAATTGTTTCAGCATTTGTGCAGGGCGGAAGAGCGTTTCCTGTGATCTCAGATAAAGCTTCGGATAACTGGCCACCATGATTTTAAGCCACAATATGGGCAAGTGTCGCTACTCTGAAGCGTAGCTTATTTAGTCAAACTAGCCCTGCCTTGTGCTTCTTGCACGAATGGTTACTTTAACGAACAACTGAGTTTCCCTCGCGCACAAATTCTTTCTAAAGATTACTTTGAAAAGAAAGTATACATATATTGATTCCGCAGCCGCTAAGCTGTCTAAAATAGTCGAACTTGTATATCGTAATCGACATATACTGCTACGAAATATTATGATTTTAATTTATAATAGTTTGTTTTTCATCTAGGTTTAGCTACGGTCATTTAGTCTGGGCATCCACAACTCAAGCAAATCTACATAAAATGCATGTCTTACAAAAACAATTCCTAAAAGTTTATGAAAATATTCCGTCTTACTTTCACACACATGAGTTTTTCGTAAAATATAATGTATTACGAATCCATAAAATGTGCGATTATTGGCTTTCTAAAACTTTTAAACAAGAGGTTGCGGGCTTCTAACTCCGATTCCCACAGACCCTGTTCCCAGATGAACATGACACTGCAATACCTCGCTCTAGGCAAAAGGGTTTATTCACTCACTTATTGCCTGGGGGGTTTTGGGATCGGGGAACGGTCATCAGTGAGGCCGGGGGTAAGTCCGCCGCAATTGCGGCTGCTCTATGTCCCATAGGTGGTCGTCCACACCGCGTCATGGGGACGTCGTCGTCCAGGGTCGCTGTCCGGTCCGTTCGTCGAGTCCGCCCCTCAACGTCGCGCCACACTGTCCCCGCGCTATCGTCCCTCTCCCAGCCGATTCCCGCACCAGCGTCCTCCTCTTCATTCACTACTGCACGCTCCTTCGTGTCCGCTGCCCGAGACCCTCCTCTTTGTCCCGCGTCCCCTTTTCAAGCCTTCGCCCCTTTGTCCTGAGAGGCCAGTCGCGTGACATCAGTTAGCTTAGGGCAGTGGTGTAGCCGGATCTTGTGTTGCAAGAAACCATCGAAGCCCTACCCCCCCCCCCCCCCCGAGGCATGACGCATCTCGGAGGCATGGCGCGTTAAGCTTCTGCCGGGCCCACGACGAAGTCCGAATGGCTACAATCTGGGGCCCGGAGTGTCAGCGCGGAGAAGGGCAGCCAGATCTACACAAGGTCAGAACTGAATCATCGTTTTTAAAAGGACTACCTAACTTACCATGTAATACTACAGCCTGCACAACGCGCCATTGTGAGCCTTGGAAAGTTAGCACTCATATAACCACCTACGGGAAAGATACGTTAAAAAACTCCTTGCAATGCCGAATTAGAGTGCTGTTCTTGAGGAGGAGAAGGTGAGGGTATGGCGATGAGCATGTGTCTCTCCTTCGTACCCTCTCCTTCTCCCCTTCTCTTCCTCTCCTCCCCCTCCTCCCTCCTCCTCCCCTCCTCCCTCTTCTCTCCTCCATCCTCCTCTTCTCTCCAACTGCTCTCCTTCTCTTCCCATTCTCCTCCCCTCTCCTCCCCTCCCTCCTCCCTCGTGACGTCACTCGTGACCCTCGTGACTTCACTCGTGACCCTAGTGACCCTCTTGGCGTCACTCGTGAAGGCCTCGTAAAGGTCGTTACCTTCGTTGTGACTTTCACGAGTGACCTTCGTGACGTCACTCGTGACCCTCGTGACTTAAAACGAGACGTCACGTGTGACGTCATTATGGGAAACGTCCCATAACGCAACTCGCGAATACGCCCATGGTGACGGCGACGGTGACACCGCTCAAGCCAGAAACGGGCGCCAAAGACCTGCACTCTAAAGCAAACTTCGAAAATTACTCTGTAGATTAGCTGCCGAAAATATCAAGCTTTTAGATTTTACGTTTAAAGCATCGCGTTGTTATTTCAGCCCCGGTCAACACTTATGTAAAAAATGCTGCGTAATATTATTAATATAAATTAAACCTTGAGAGTTGTTGTGCATGTGATCTTGTTTTTTTTCTTTCTTTTTAATGCCTTTCAAGATATCCTTCGATTGCGTGGCTGTGACGTAATTTGACTGTGTCCATTGTTGCTTCTCTTTATTATCTTTATGTTTTTTTTAGTTAACGCTATACCATATGTCATATTTGTTTATTTCTTTAGTGCTGCGTAAATGCCAATGTGGGGGCCTGTGGCTTTGTCAAGCTGGCCTTGTGACAGCTTTTTCCTCAAGCTTCCAGTATCCTGTACGCTGTACTCACTCTAAAAAAAGTCTGTGCGTCTACTTTCACGCACACCACTCGGAGAGCCAATCACCGCAACTTATGGGACAGCTCAGCGAATGACGATGAGAAAACATATGTTTAGACCAAAAAACGCAGTCTGAGTGGCAAGATTAAGCAATGCAAGCGTGACGTTTTGCACAATGTTGTACACGTTCCTCAAAAAAGGAACGAAATCTTGTTCCTCGTTCCCTCTGATTTCTGGAACGCGTTCCCGTTACAAGTTCCATATGTGAAAAGGGAACTCGTTCCCGTTACAGTTCAAAAATGGAACTTATCATTACATACAGGTTACATTGGCATTTCGCTTATTACTATATTTAATTACATAAAACAAAGTTTTTTTTTGTCTTTTTATTTAATCTATCCCATCAAATGGCAACATACGAATTTGAATGCCGTGATGGAAGGGCACCAGGGGAAGAAAGCAAGCAAAGCAGGGTTTTATTTGTAAATATATTCACCTTTAAAAATATTAGCTTTTAACCGTATTCATGTTTGTGGTGGGTGGAATCAAACGAGCGAAATAAACTGTTACCCAACATTTCGCGAGCGTTTTACAACAACCTCACGCGTTTTAATCTAACAAAGTACCTTGTGCGAACTTGAAAACAGTTGCTTCTTGGTGTTGATGTCCGCAAAACGATCAATGGAAGAAGGGGTACGACTTCGGAAGGTCAGTCTTGAAAACTACAACTCCTTCTTCATGAAGGTTGGATTAGTCGTTCAGTTTGAACGTTGGGGACTAGGGGACAACGAATAAAGGTTAATTTTTGTGTATTTTTTAAGTGACCAATGTTCGGGATTCAAAAGTGCGTTTGATGTCTGGTAACATGTTATTTTGTTGTAACTCTAGGTCTCTGTGAAAGTTCAATGATGGCATGGCTATAGTCTGCCTTATATTTCTAGATATATGAGGAATCGTGGAAGCAAAAAAAAAAAATAGCCCAATTTGAAACGTCTTTTTTGCGTCTTTTCTTTTGACTAAAAGTTTTGCTTTTTTGTACCGCAGTCTTGGGCACTGAAAAAAGAAACATTATTCACTAGCTTCCCTGCACCCGACTGTTACTAAACGAGGACGACAAAAAATAAACCCTAAGATAATTAACCAAGAAGTCAACGAGATCCTGCTCTTGGTAAAGATATCGTTTTTATGCTTTTAAAACTTCCATCATAGAAATTTAAAAAAAAAAACACTGAATGAAAAAAGGAACGCCGTTCCTTTTTCCGTTACAGTAAAAATGTAACGCGTTCCCGTTCTAGTTCCACCGATGCAAAATGGAACGGCGGCGTTCCTTCGTTCCTCCTAAAAGGAGGAACGCCGTTCCGTACAACACTGGTTTTGCATTGCTTAATGTCACAACTCAGACTGCGTTTTTTGGTCTAAATATATGTTTTTCCGTCATTCGCTGAGCTGCCTCCGTTAGTTGCGGTGATTGGCTCTCCGAGTGTTGTGCGCGAAAGTGGACGGACAGACATTTTTTAGAGTGCTTGATGCAAATAAACAAACCAACAAACAAACTTAGTGGTTTTCGAATACTCTCAGCATGTTTCTAATTGAAACCATGGGTCTTTTTTCACCTCTTAAAAAGTTAATCAAGAAGTTTTAATTAATTTTTTGACTTAACGTGACGATTAGCCACCTATATTATGTCCCCCTGGCCGTATAACTAACTTGTTCCAACCGTATTATTGTAATTTTCGCGGCTTTTTTTAACAAATATATGAAGCTTGAAGGACAACTCCGGAAAAAACGAAACCGATATAAATTACTGGTATCGCTTTAGTAGCACCAAATATGATCACAACCGAAATATTACGTCAAAGTGAAGCCACGTACTCCGCTAAAACCAAATTTAAAGATGCGAACAGCTGCTCTTTATCGGTCGGCAAGCGCGTTAGCTTTAGTAAACAAAACACTGCCGCAACAACCTTGTGACGTCACGTCGCGGTGGCGCTGCGGTCGGTTGGTTCTACGGAGTACCACAGCGCCCTTGTGACGTCACGTCGCAGCCATACGGCTGATGATCAGGGTTGTCATCCTTCTAGCAGATATAGTTTCGGTTTTGCCGTAAGCGTCCGAAACCACAACTTGAGCCGCGATGTTTATAAAAAAAATACACAGAATATTGAGAAAACAGCATACCTCGTAAATCAAGGATACTTTTTAGCTGAAAGCGGTCGCAGTCCCAAATTGAATAGAATATCGAGTGGAGTTACCCTTTAAAAAGGAACGCCCAGTATAGTATTTACACTCTGAAGGTATATATTTTGAACCATGCATCATTGTGCTTGCCTTGCAGTGTCTTCGAGGGCAGCCAACCGGTACTCTTCGTTGCGGATCCCGAGCTGCTCAAGCTGGTGTTCGTTAAGGACTTCGCCAGACTGCCAGACAGAAGGGTACGAAACCACCCACGGCGTTTGCCTGCTGGAGAACCGTTGCAATCGGACTCACGCTGCTGCGCCACGGTCGCGCAGCTCAGATACATCGTACAAGAGACACATAGTGTTCGGTGCAGAGCTGATGAGACAAGTATCTGCAGACATGCCCTGAGCATCTTAGAAGCATGTTTGCTTCTTGCATGAACATGTGTGCAGAAAATGTTTACATGACCAATGTTATACAAGGACGAAACACGCTTCGGAGAGTGTATGTAGACCAAACTTTTTGAGAGTACTTTGAATTTTATTTGATGAAAGTACTTTCGTAATGTTTATACGATATAAAAGCGAGATCAGATGCTTTTAATCCTTTAGTTAGTTAATAATGCGAACCAAAGAAACAAAAGACTCGACACAAATATATTTCACGTTCATCCCCCGCCATGTTATGTCAGCTCGTTTTCAAATTCTCGCCCATGCGCAAATAAGGTAAAGTTCTGTCTACCTTTTTTTTTGTCGAAGCCGAGGTTCGACTGGTTCGGCGAACCTTCCTGTTTTTACAAAAGTTCGACGATGATTGGAATTATAAACAATGCTGCTAAGTTCCACACACACAAAAAAAAAAACATTTTGAATTTGCAGAAAAAAAAATCTTATATTTCATTAAAAAATTATGAATATATTACCGATGTTTACACTATATAAAAGGAATACACCTTTTTCAGAAGGCAATTCTCTCTGATGGTTATGAAAGCAGTTTTATTTTCGGCAAACTAACGGCCGTCCTGAAACTGTATTTTCATCGTGCAGCGTCACATTCGAACGTCACTGCAGATAAGAACTTGTTCTTCGATTTATTGAGTTGTTTTATTGTACGCTAGGGGTTCAAATAGCGCTAGTCTACTGCCGCAAATTGAAGCAGACAGCAACCAGTCAAAAACTGACTTCCGGTAATGCATTTCGAGGGGGAAAAGTGAGTGCATTTTCTCCTGGCGCTCGATTATAAGAGCAGGTATGCCGAACGATTCGTACGTTCTAGGTAGCTTGGAACATTTTTCAGTCATCCAGACGAAATAATTGGTCAGTTACGGCGTTTTTCTTTCAGATTCATTAGATTAAAGACGGTGCTGAAACGGGTTTGTACATCTATTTGTGTACAACGTCAGACACTGTTAGCGCGAACACTACGTCAGCGCTTTTCAGCATGGGGGATATACGTGCCAAGCGAACGAAGGACATTTGGAAAACTAAGAGAGACGGCAATGACTACGCAGTAAAACTAGATCAGTAACTCTCTCTACATGTACGAAGAAAATAAACTGAAGATCACGTAATATAGTCCGATTTTCAATAAGTTTTTCTTTATTCGCTGGTCTGCGAATGCTTGTTGTACGCTTAAAACATCACCCGCACGCTCGAAAGGTTTGAGAATAAGTGGCTCATAAAAGCTGCCCGGCACAGACAATAGTAAAAGGAGACACCTTTCAGAGCCCACATATTTTATTCTTTACGTTTTGAATGCTTTTAACCGCTCGTGAAGATGCAAGACAGGGTAATTTTATTACACTGATAGGACTGGTATATTAGCAATATATAAGCGTCACCGGAATGCTGGCGAGCATTGAACGAACTCTATATTCCTTTCGGCTGTCATTTTGCTTAAGATCCGCGCTTGTTTTTACACACCTGCTTTGGAACAGAGGTTTCAGCCTGAAATATGGCGGAGTTAAACATCGTTCACTGAAGAAGAGAAGTGAGCTCAATAATTCAATTACACTTTTAAATGTTCATAAAAGTGCATACTATTCGGTGCAACCAAAATGACAAAAGTGTTCTATATTATTTTCTGGCGAAGAGACAAAATGCACGCGCGTTTTTAAATAGGAATGTGCAAGATCCCCGCAGAGTCAGACTGGTTGCTCTCGGTTTCATATTGCCTCCCTGTAGTCGGATAAACACAAGCGCCAGAATTGAACCTCTGGCCTACGTTATTTTTTGACTCTTAAATCTACTCACAATTTTTTTCTTAATTTGTGTGAGTTTCGAAGGTGTGGACATAGGAAGTGATCAGTACAAAGCGGTGACAAGTAGGCGTCTCGATTAAATTTCCGCCATCACAAGTCTTTACAGACAAACTTGTGCCAGGAGTTTGATTTTACGACGCCACGAAGTAAACGCTTGCGCGGCTGTTGTAACTAATTCGCTCGTAGTGTTGTGTACTGATGTCTCAGACGTACAGGCCAAATGTATATGATCCGCTTGGAAGTATCTTCAACTTCTTCCTTCATTTGCCTCAGGAAGGCCGCCATTTGTTACTTTTAATGCATTAGTTAGAAAATAATATGAATCAATGAAACAATTCACCCAAACAAATATTGCGCTTTCACTGTTTTCAGGTTCTGTCAACTTGTTTTCGAATGTGCCCGCATGTGCACAAAGGTCGAACTTCGCGTTAGAAGTTCGAAAAAGATTAACTTGGTTGAACCCGAACCTCACAAGGTTTGCGACATCCCTAGTGGCCACCGAGTTCTTTGCGCAGCTTCGTGATCTCTTTCGACGAGAACACACTGGCACGCTGGCGCCATCTATGAGACGGGCCTGGAACTGCATTTCACTAGAGTCGAGGTATTGACGTATTTGCGAGATCAGATGAGCGTACCACCAATGAGGGACGGCCGTTCAAGAGATCGTTATTTTTATAACCCACAATAAAAAAATATAAAAAAATACAGTGAGAGAGAGAGAAAAAAAACGCAGCGCAGGATGACGAAAAATATTTACGAAAGAAAATGCACTTGAGACGGTTGTTGGAGTTTTTAGAACATATTATTGGTAAGGTTGGTGGACGTTTCGGCCTGAGAGAGACATATATACATATATATATATATATATATATATATATATATATATATATATATATATATATATATATATATATATATATATACCCAAGTTACTAAGCTCGATCTAAAATGGACCATAAAAATTGACGTTTGCACATAGCAATCTCATCTTTTCGTCAAAGGTGTATTCCATAGGTCAGTTTTTCTTGTAAAATTACAAAGAGTACCTCCCTTTTTGTAAGAAGTAGGACCAACAAACTTGCCAGGGTCAACGGAGGGCAGCGACGCAGACGATTAAGTCAAGTGGCGGGGCGCGTTTGGCGCTCGTATTGATAGATAGCGCTACATGTTTATCTAGACTAGTCGCGACCACCGTGGTTTATTAAAATTAATATAATCTTTTTGTAATGCCCTTACGGTCTAAGAATAAATGCGGACGATAAAATTAAAACATAAAGTAAAAAAACGCGTTTGCATAATGACGGCGCTTTTTGCTGCCAACGGATTTCGTCTGCGTGTCGTCTGCTTTTGCTGGTCGGTTACATCATCGGACGCTGCTCCCGACGCCGTCTATTGATACGCGCACCAAACAAACACCGCAACTGGACTTGGTCGTCTGCGTCGCCGCCCGCCGTTGACCCTGGCAAGTTTCTTGTCCCTATTTTTCACAGAAATAGAGCTATCCGCTATGTAACTTGATAAGAAAAAGCCGACCTGTGATTTGCACCTTTGACGAAATGTTTAAATTTCTACGTGCAGGCGTCGATTTTTACGGTCCATTTTAGATCGAGCCCGTTGACTTATTACACCCTATATATGCTCCAAAAATATAGGAAAGGAGCTGAATCTTCCGGGTGTCATTTCGCCGTGGCGATAATTTCCTGGTACAGGTTGGATCTCTCATTAAGAAGCTAGAATTTGGTTTTTATTCGAGCGTTTGATTCTTGTTAAGAACGTCCCCAAGATCGTTAAATTGATATATTAAAGGGACACTGAAAGGGTATTTATGATCGCAAAATTTTTTATTTGTACATGTCATATGGAAGCCAAACTGCCCAGAACACAATTTGCGGCTCGAAATACGTTTTCTTTCGGCCCGAGAACAGCCGATGGAGAACTAACCGGTTTGAGACACGCGCTCACTCTCTTCTCCGTGATCACGAGGCGTTTCCTATGATTTAGACACAACCATTGATCTCTATGTCTATTTGCTGGATCGCGTTTGACCAGCTCCGCCTATGGAGGGGAATGCGGCCACGGTTGGCCATCTTTTTGATTGAGTTATATTTCCTCTAGCCAGTAATATGGCGGACAGCCCTATGGCGGCAGGCTGCCATAAAATAGCCGTGGATCTAGTACACTGTTCCGTGTGTGAAATTTCATGCTTGATTGAAGTTGTTCGACGAAGCAGATTCTTGAAACCCGGCGTGAACGGTAGCCTCATTTTTGAGGACCCGGCGAAAGTTCTACGAATGCGCAGCATCGGGGGAAAGCAGCGCAGCTCGCAACGAAAGCAGACGCCGTAGCGGCGTCTGCTTTCGTTGCTCTTTTTGATACGACATTCCATGCTTGCTGGGCTGGTTTTCCCCGGTGCTATGATTTTGTGAAATTTTCACGGGGTCCTCAAAGTTCGTGCTACCGTTCACGCCGCGTTTCAATATATATGTTTCGTCAAACAATTTCAATCAAGAACGAAATAAAAACCACGGCTATTTTTGCCACAACGCTCTCTGCCATGGATGGATGATAGTGGCCGCACAAGCTGTATATTGGCTAAAGGTAATATAACTCAACCAAAAAGATGGCCACCAGTGGCCGCATTCGCGGAGCCGGGAAACGCTGTCCAGCAAATAGACATAGAGATGAGTGGACACAACCACAAATGTTAATAAAAGCCGTAGGCCATCGAAGGCACACACTCAATACAGAAATAGAGAAAATATAGGATACCCCTAATTTGTGGCCTCTAAAAAGCTGATAATACATTGATCGAAAAAAAGTAGCACAGCCACGTGACTTTTGGTAACTTCCTCCTCTCTATATTTCTTATTTCTCACCAGTTCAATTTCGGTTTCGGTTTCCAGCAGTTGCGTTTTTTGACATCATTATAAAGTATGCGTGACGCTGTAACAAAATATTGATTGTGTAGCTTTGTGACACAATAATAGATCGCTTGGCAACAATATGCTGAACAATATGCTGAGTATGCATCAACAATATGCTGAAAATTTAAAAAAAAAGGTCTCAGACGGGGGATTCAAAGTTTGCAGATTTGAATCCTCGTCGTAGCATCACGCGGTATTATGGATGCTTTTTGCGCAGAAGGAGGCCAGCAACAAAGCGTTTCATCTCTAAAGACCTTAGTGACGCGGTCGATTGATTCGAACTAGTAAGCCGTTAATCACTGCTGATGCGTTCTACAAGAGCCACGAAGTTCGCAGTAGACATGATGAGAAACTTATTAGCGAACCCGCCTCAAGTATCTTAGAAGCATGTTTTCCTTCATACATGGTTCCATCATGGCTCCAGACAGTTGTTTTATGAGACAGAACCGTCATACCGTTAAGAAACAGTCATCATGTCTGCAGACTGTGTGCAGATTGTGTGGTGTATTCGCAGTCTGAAAAGATCACAAGGATAGTTGGAAGTTACAAACAACTAGAGATCTTCGTCGAATATGCCGGATGATATTCGTTTGTTTGTTAGGTAAACTTGCCAATATAATAATTCAAAATCGCATATTCCGTTGTTTTTTTATCCGATGGTGGCCTTTGACGGTTGCTGAATAAGAACAATATACCCAATGTCCCAAATAGTGGCCAGGCTCTTTAAATCCACCGCAAAAATCGGTTTCTCAACCTATCCCGTTCCGATTTTGTACAGCGTTGGCCACAGGTGGTACAAGTTTCCTATAAAATTCGCAAAGAACGAACTTACCTAAGGAAAAAGTAAAAAAAAAAATTTGAACTCCCATGGAAACGCAGCGAAGTCACCGGTCTTCAAACCATGGGGCGCCCTCTGGTTTGAATACCGGTGGCTTTTTTTCTTTCTTTCTTTTACTTTTTCCTCAGGTAAGTTCGCTCTTTAACAATTTTGTAGAAAAAATGCACCACCTGTGGCCAACGTTGTACAAAAACGGAACGCGATAGGTTGAGAAACCGATTTTTGCGGTCGGTTTAAAGAGCCTGGCCGCTATTTGGGACACGCAGTATATAATATAAAGAAAAACACCTGACGCAAATAAGTAATCCAGCGCGATGTTTTGCCCCTTTGGTCCCGAAGCTCATCCCGTTCGTTCAACCTATTCTGGAAGATATGATGGCCTTCGCTACTTTGAAGAAATGGAGAAAGCTGCGCACCTCGGCGAGTCCAGCATTTGCCTCGGGAAAGGTGCGCAAGGTGAGAGTTTCGGCATACACCTGCTTGACTTGAAGGGGCCCTCCAATGGTTTTTGAAATGATTTGATGCGCCAAAACGGACTTTGTCGAACGTAGGAACACGGAGAAGAAATGATTTTTCGGAAATTCGAATAATATTGGCAGTTATAAGCAAATCAAAAATAACAAAAAGAAGCAAAACATTTCTCCTCCGCGACACGATTGGCGAAATTCAATGATTGGGGGAAGAGGCGAATAAGGACCTTGAAGTGAAGCTGCTAGCCAATCGGCTGCGGGTTATGCTCATGGCTGCCGCGCCGAGGACGTGCACAAATCGTCGCCTCGTCGGCCTCGTCGCTAAAGCCCGTTGCATCAACGTACGTTCAGGCTCCGAACACAATAGGCGTTAAGGCTGGACTCCTGGAGAGAATATGCGGCGAAGAACTGAGGAACTTCAGTCGACGGCGCTTTCACTCGGCCCGTGGCGCAACAGGCGCTCTGCTGACAGCAAGCGCAGAGAGCGCCGCCGGGTCAAATATGTCGATTTTTTCGCTTCGTGGAGTACAGCCTTTACCAATGAACGTGGGCTGTTTATACACCTTTTCAACATGGGCGTGTCCATCTTGAATGTCGTCACGTCTGGTATCCGTTAAAACATCGTGTTGGGCACTCGACGCCACTGGAAGGTGTTTACGATAAATGCGCGATTGTCACACATTCTTGTTTAGCCTCACCTATATAGACCCTTCCCGAAATTCAGTGCCATCTGGTGGCTGATACAGCAGTTTAGTTTTGGCCATTGGCAGCAATGAACTTGTAATTTATCGGGCGCCGTCACTTCCGCGAGTTAACGGCAGGTGAGGAAGTGTTGGCTGTGCAGTTCTAAAAAAATAATGGTAAAGTGAAAAAAAAAGATCTACGGATACAAAGAAGACACGCACAGGCGCCACTAAGAATTATATTTGAAAAGTGCAGAAGAGTTTTTCTCCGCCTTACACCCTGCTCCATTACGTTCACCAGCTAGCCCAACTACAAGTTCTACACTGTGCAGTTTTTCTCGACCACTTTCAGTTTCGGTGGGGACAAATATACAACCAGTCAACACGCATGGGGATAACAAGGGCAGATAAGCGGTTATTTTCTACCAATTGCCACACAAAAACCTGGGACAAAAAAACAAACAGAATAGGAGATTACAACGTCCCGTCCATCAGAGCATCTGCCGGCCGCCCGGCTTTGAAGGACTTGGTGCACTCGCATTTCGCAGGAGCCTTCCAAGTTGATTTATGCATAACACCGAAGAGAGCGAATGATCCCTAATTTACGCTGTTTACACGCTTGAAATCCACGATTTGTAAAATAGATCGCGCCGCCTATCGCAGAACGCCGGAAACTTCGACATTTTGATTGCGAGGCTGGAAAGTGGTTGGAATACAACTAGGCTTCGCGATGCATGGTTCGGCTCGATACATGTGGGGCGTAAAGCTTGTGCACGCAGTCTGTTCCAAGCATTACCTCTAGACGCTGATTGAATCGTCTAAAAAATTCCCTAGGGGCGTACAAAATGAACGTGCCCTTGACAAAATGCTTGCTGCAGATCCGGTAGTGCTCGTTCGGCTGCCATGGTGAGTCGTCCGTGTTCCTTCTCCTCACGGTAGCTACTCTAGCCTCAATCTTCGCAGGGTGATGCCTGGCCGATGGAAATCTAAAAAAGCTTGGCGTTCTCTTTACCGGAAAAGTAATTCGCGCAACAATACGCGACACAGTGCACCGGCAGGGCGACAAACAAAGGGATTTGCGAGCTTTCTTCGTCCTCGCTCCCGTACCTCTGTCTCAGTCTAGGAATAGGCGGCACGCCCATTTGTTTTCCAACCAAACAGGGGGCGCTAGCAACAAGCTCTCCTCGCGCATGCGCAGCAACTTTTTTGCAAGTCGTGGATTGAAGCGCACTCGAACAAACATTCCGGGCTTCAACTTCGTTTTCATCTCACACTGCTTCTACATTTGGGATTTGTTGCTTTGAGCTGGAACAGCTGCCCGCGCAATACGACTAGCTCATCCGATCATACATAGCTGATCTATAATGTCGTCCCGAATTCTCATTAGCTCTACTTTTGATTCGTCATCGAGCTTCAAGCTTTGGATGGCATCATGTGCAAGCGCGTCCGGCTTGTTAGGTCTACGAAGCCTCTTGGTGTAGCGCATAAATATCTCACACTGTCTGGTGATAGAAATATTCAGAAATTGAGCAAATTGGCTTAGCGGGGCGAGGAGATGAATCATAATTTGTGGTTTCTAGGCAAGGTAGCGCAAGCTACCGCCTGTTATAAGGGATATAGCCACTAGAACACAGAAAGAATAAAAACACTGAAGTGAACGACAAACCGAATTGGGTATTGTGCAAATTTATATGGCCTAGAACTTGGTCTGCCTCAACGGGCAACGAGTCTCCCAGCTGTAGATGAGCAATTTAGCCAGTGCTATACAACCATTAGCCTGGAGTCTTTAACGCGCGTCACGCAGTAGTGATAGATGACAGCAGGCCGGTAGGATGCTCATCCAGATCTAAACGGGCAAAGCTGGGGATTGAAGCCAGGATCCACACCCGCACCTGCCATGATTGCGCCCCGAGCTATGAAAACACTACAGCGCTTGGCTCACACAAAAACAAGTATGGGCGAAAACTAATTGAAACAAGGATGCCACAAACAATGTTTCAAAGCCTTCGTTGTAGTTATCGAGAACAGAGCTGGAATTCCTTGCGCCAGAGTTATCATAGAAAAATTATCCTTCAATTTTCCTCTTCCTTTTCAGAGAGTTAAATACAAAAATCTTTATCGTTGTTTTTCTAGTATTTTCGTCTTCATTCAATTCCTTTGTGACCAAAGTGATTATCGTAGTGTGGTGGGCATCACTTAAATGTGTCGTTGCTCGTTGAAAGAACTGTGAATGTCTGTTTCTCGTCTATTTCAGTTATTTCAGTGCTTTTATTTTTTCTTTGTGACCTATAGTTTCTCCAATACACTCTGCTATGACTAGCTATTAGCATGCATCCATTCATCTATGTGGCTCTGTGACATTTGTCTATGATTTGTTTGTGTCTGCCTTTGTATATGCTAGTATATTGATATGTTAGGGTATCGGTGGCCGAGTGGGCTTGCGCACACCAGATCGGAGGACGTGGAGCGAAAGCTCGCGCTGCAGAGCCCAGGATCCTGGGCTCAATCCCCACCCTGCCCATTTCGATCTGGACTAGCATCGTACCGGCGTGCGGTCGTGTGTCACCACTGCGTGATGCACGTTAAAGACGCCGGGCCAGCGGTTGTGCTGCACTGGAAAAATTGCTCATCTACAGCTGGGAGACTCGTCGCCCGCTCAGGCAGACCAAGTTCTAGGCTGTATAAACATACACACAGCCCAAGTATGTGTTGATATGTTGTATAGAGGTAGGAAACTTCTGGAGGCGACATGACGCCACCAAGAGGTGAATCTGTGGGAGTCTTTCGGTTGGGAGGGACATGTTGATAACGATGACCAAACCGAAAGACACTATTGGACGAAATGGAGAGCTGATTTGGCACCAACGGTTGTTTGGTAACCTTTGAAGGCACTCCCACCGACCGCGAGCTATATTTCCGGCTTCACTTGGGATTTTCTCGTTTGGCTGGTTTGAGCCGGTACGTCGCCCTCTATTCTTCCTACCTTCATGATATGTTATGATATGTCAGCTGATGTTGTACAAGTCAGCTGTGTACTGTTATCCGCTCGAGTATGGTATTTCAGAAAGTGCAAATATCCATTTAATTTTGCAGCGTAGGGAACTATAAGAATAAGCTGCGTTCGACTTACCGGCACCTCCTGCCCCGGTACAGAAACGTGTAGGGCGGTGTGCTTCCGGTCGTATCTCAATACACACACCGGAATTTCATTGCCCTACACTTTTCTGCACCGGTGCAGGAGGTGCAGGCAAATCGAATGCAGCTACTATTGACATTCAAATACGCTGTGGCTGTTTTCCGAACCATACCCAACTGGATCCGAGTTACTCCGGCAGTTCGTGTCACGTGACAACACGGATTCATAAACGCTTGACGCAGGTAGGTTTTAGAACGCCAATGTTCAAAACTTTACCCTGGAGTATGATCGAGTAAATTTTAGAACACGGCCTATAAGTCCTAGGGTTTTCATCATGTACGCTAGAGGTTTAACTCGCGCTAGTGTTCGGTTTCAAATTTAAGCAGAAGGCAACCAGTCTAAAATTCACTTGCGGTAAAGCATTTTTATGGGAATAAGTAAGTGCATTTTCTCCCTCTACTTGATTATAAAAGCAAATATCATGAATAATTTGTACATCAAACATACTTGGAACGTTTATCTCTCACCTATATAGAAATTTTCGTCAGTTGTGGAGTTTTTCTTTCCTATTAAGTGCATCAAAACGGTGCTAAAATGGCTTCGTACAGGCATTTATGTACGCTGTACCGTCACAGTTAACGCGAACACGGCATCGGCGCGTTTCTGCACGGGGGCTTAGGTGCTAAAGCAGTGAAGAACATCTTGAAAATCTAGATAGACGTCAAGAACTACACACTCGATTAGTGCTTAGATGTGGATGAAGAGCAAAATAAAGCGAAAGCCAAGATTATAATGTAATGAATAAAAACACAAACTTGGTTAAGAGAAATATAAAATAAACGTTTAATGCGGCGAACTTGTGCCATGAAACATAAAGTAACAAAGTCCGTACTTTGAGTGACACGGAAGGACGGCTCACTAAAGGGCCACGCGATGCTTCTTTCGTCAGCGCGTAGGTATCTAGACGTTTCGAGCTGGAACAAACAGCAAGATTGTCGAGTCTTCTTAGAACACTCCAGTCATGCAAACATCAAACAAGAAAGAGAAAAGGACAAGTGGCGTGGACTAAACCCCAGCCAGCGGCGTAGAGCCAAGGACGCTGCTGGACTCAGCTATTTACACGATGCCATATTCCGATTTGTGATTAGTAACATTTGCTTTACAGCGAAGCCTGTATGTGGCTAGGGTTTCATGCAATTTCGGTATCCGTTTGCCAAAATCAAAACTCAGATGTTGCTTGTAAAATGGCTCCATTGCACGGAAATGCATATACGTCCCCTTCACCTCGAGTAGCATTTTCATAAGGAGAGACGTCGAAACGTGTGATAATGGAGATACATCCGAGAACAGTGGGCCTTCTCCCGCACGAGTCGGGTGACGTCACTGCATTACGTATATGAAGGCAGCAGCTTTATATATGTAAAGCAATATATGTATATCTTTAACTTTACCAAAGAATCTCACCAAACTTGTAATGGAAACCATCAGTGTATATCATAGTGATCACAAGCAATCATCACTACCATTTCAAGTGATGTATATATACTCTAAATAAACATTTACTGAAGCGCTGTTGTGCGTCTCTTGGTGAATCATTCTGTGGTGGTGCTCTACAGCTTCGCTGGTCAACCACGTTCACATAGTGGAATGGCTCGCCAATCTTTATCTCTCTGGCCCATGTTATTGCCGCAAAGTAATTTTGTTCTGAATTTCAAAACATCATATCTGCACGCTCAAAAACTTCGAAAATGGGAGAAAGTCGAAAACTGTATCGCCCGATAATATCAGCATGTTAAGAAACAAGAACAGCTTTCATAATCCGTGTACTTTGCTGTTTTTCGCGGTTCTAACCACTCGTAAATAGGAGTCGTTTTAGTGGCATATATATGTTGCAAATAACAAATGTTAGCGTCATCGGGATGTTGGCTCTCCTTAAACAAGCCCTGGTTCTTGTAGATCCGTCGCTTGTCATACACGCTGTGTGGAACATAGATTGAGCCTGGAATAGTGGAAAGTTAAACATCGCTCACTGATGAACAAATACCGTAACAAAAGCAATTCTATTTATGATGTTAATACGCTTACCTAGTATTCGCTACGGCCAAGTAACAAACGTGATTCCAGTTATCCGCAGCCGAAGAGACAAATGCAGGTGCGTTTTCGTAGGACTGCAGAGGAGTACCACAAAGTGAACTGATTGTAGTCTGCTTGAATTTGAAACGGCAAGTTCGGTAGACACTCGCGCCAGTTGAACCTCTAGCGTATGCATTATAGTAACCGCAGTTCTTTCTGCCAGCTTCGATTACTTTTCGTACTCTGTTAACGGGTAGCTAAGCAATGCCGCGATGAGATATACAATGCCACACCAACACAATTTCATGAATTGCATTCCTATTGTCAGGTGATAGCCCCGAAACCGTAGCAATAAGCTTTTCCTGCACGTATTCGCGAGGTGGTTGGAGGTGTGACGTTACCTTTAGTGGATCCGCTGCCCGCCCCAAGCAGGCAAACACGCTAAAGCTTGTCGAAAGACGCCGCAGAGGGGCAGACACGTGCTTCTTGGCGTCGCCGTGTGCCAGCGTCGCACTCGTCGTGATACGCTGCGAGACACGCTGGCAGCATTGCTCACGAAAGCTATAGGTGGCGCTGCGTGAATTCACTACAGATGATGTGTTGTGGGAAACGCGCAGCCATTTTCTTCTATGTGGTTCTGTTTGACGTAATCGAGTCAACCTTCGGCGAGCAGTTACCTTAGGTTATCGGCCCACCGCCCAACAAAGCGTAAAGGCGCGTTTCCTGTTACAGATGTACCCACGGATCAATGACAGCATCAGTGCTACAGTTTCGTTCCTCAAGAAGGCTGCTGAAAAGGACACAGAAATGGACATAAGGACGTGAGTCTGGGACGCCACATCGGCTGTTGCGCGAGAGAATATTCGTGCCACTACTACATACGCAGCCATTTTCTTCGTTTCTACAACCGCTTCGTCAAACCAATCAGCATGCTATGCAAAAACAGATTTTAATCCCTATTGGCGTGCAGCACGAAGTCCGCCTTTCATTTGAAACCTTGGAATTTTAGGCAGCTTTTTCTTGTACTTTCTAAATATCTTCAGTGTTTTGTGTTTTTCGGAGTGTACATTTTTGTAATCGAATATTTTTTGTATTGATTGTTTCCCAAAACATCTTTGTTTTTCAAAGCCTCTTTTGAATCTAGAGCCAAGAAAAAAAATCTACGTTTGTTAATGACGCTTCGGTCGACGCAAATGGGACACGGGATTAGGATTCCACAATCTTCGAAGGAACTTGCACGTGATCCGGCGAATACTTGAAAAAACGTCCCGGAACCGACAAGAGAATGAAACGAGATAAAACGATTTGTTTCCCCAAAAAATGAAGCAGACTAGGGCAGTAGTTGTACGCGTTCTTGCAAATCAGAAACCGAAGCTCGTTCCCTGTTCCTTTTCTATCTTTGGAACGAGTTCCCGTTGCCATTCAGTGGTTCGAAATGCATGGGTTCCCACTACACTTCGAAGATGGGAACGTGTCGTTACATTAACGTTACATTTTCCGTATTTTAAGGAAACGTTGTGCCGGATAATCCGTAGATACAATAAAGCGAGCGAGGGAAAATATCCGCATGGAACTACACGTGTCGGGTCGACATCGATAACATTTGTTCCCGTTCTTTGTTTTCGACTACTCTCTCGGGCACTTTCCGATTTTCTGAAGTCGAAATGAAGAGCTTAAATGCCTATTAAATTCGGTAGAAATTGCAGATAAAAAGACAAAAGATAAAAAATAAAAGATGTCCACAACTTTTTGTAATGCCGAATTAGAGCCCAGCTCTTAAGAAGGAGGAGGGAGGGTACCGGAGGGAGGCTATGCACCTCCTCCTCATCCGTACCCTCGCCCCTCCCCTCCTCCTCCTCTCCTCCTCACGTGCTCCTGCCTTGCTAAACACCTCATAGAAAAGAAGGCCGTAGCACTCTTCTCGTGACGTTTACAAAGGAAGGCCAATCGGGGGCGCGCGTCGAAGCGAACGCAATGCGCGTGGATCGCCAGTCGTAACGCGCTTTTAGTCGCATGCGCGCGTCTTATTAGCTAAAATGAAAGCTGCGCATAGCAATGGGTCTTGAAAGCATTTTATTACATGGGCAAATTATTACACCGCTAAATAATCGGTATGAAATGGCACGAGGGAGGCGTATAAAATAAAACATTGAGTTACGCAATTATTGCTGTAGGAATGCATATTTTATACAGAAATACTCCGACAAAATGGCGAGACACGCAGTGTTTGGACACAACAAAACAAATCACAGTTAAAAATCGGGTGAGATGTGGTCAACGCGGACACAGCAAGAAAAATGTCACTTGCGATCACGTAAGCGATTTTATCGCGTGTGGTCACTGAATTATTGCATCATGCCCTGGCCACATGGCAAAAGTAATAATTTCGATCGAATTACATTATGAGGTCGACCAATAAGCTTGCGACGCTCGTATAATCGCTCAAAAACGCGAGCTGATTAAGCCTCATATCATTTAATGAAAAATATGTTAACTTTTCCGTGTGGCGGGGGTACAAAACTTACTATTTTCAGTCAACAAATTTACTTCTCTCTATGGGCTCGAGCTGCCTTAGTACAAAATATAACTTATTTTGTATACAATAATACTATTACCTTAATACAGTTAAAATGGTAGTATAAACGCGGTAAAGGCAATAAAATAGCATTAGTTTAGATAAACACCTAAGCAAAAAAACGCACTTTGTATAATCACACAAACTTTTTTTATTCACCTTCCAGTGAAAACTAAAATATTACCACGCATATCTACAAATGTCGACGCCACCGCACATGGATAACGACAACAAAATGTCATTCTATCACGAAAAAAAACGAGTGCAGCACTTTACTTGCGTCCCACATGACCAAGAAAGCCCGTAAATAAGTTAGCTTCTCTCCTGTCGATCGTGTCCATACGTCCCGCAATAACCGTGACGAAAACATTTGAACACGAACTCCGAGAATTCTCTCTCAATCGACAGAGCGAGGTCTATCGATAATCGTTCAGAGTCATCGTTGGCTAGTTGCCCCACATGTCAGTCAAAACGTAGCAGGGCTTGTTCCGCGAATCCACGTGAATGCCGTAGTTTCAAGTGAACACGAAAAAGCTACACGCGACTAAGGTAACGACAAAAAAAAAAAAGAAGAATGAAATGGTTCGGACGATCAAAAGAAACACACACACACATGAGAGCAGCGGCAGCAGTGCAGGAGGCTTAACGTTGTCGACCCACCTCTCTCTCGTGTGCGCTACCTGCATTGATGTCTAGATTTTTATTTCTGTTCCCTTTCCTTTTGAAAGTTTCAGCCTTCCTTTCTGGACAGTCAGCAGCTAACACACAACGTAAATTTACCAGAGTCGGAGCCCGTACGAGGCAAGAAAACGTGACAGCGGACCGGTTCATTCGAAACTTGTGGGAGTGCGGCACTGCACGTAGTGCCGCGGTTACGGAGATAATCATAAATATAAAATTTGTGCTTCCAGCCTTGGTAGCGCGTTGTCTATTACGTTTATATTACATACATAAAATTGTATAATACAGCGCTTTTAAAACATATATTAATGTCGGATAAACGCTCACCAACACCACCGTGCCACTCGACAAGAAACGTTTTTTCACGTCGATGCCAAACATTTTTACACGTAGTTGCGCCATGGACTTCCTTCTCCGACATTGTGACGTAACCACTCGGAGCGCTACGGCCTTCTCTCCTAGGTAATGTTGCCCTGCTCCTCCTCCTCCTCTCTTGAAGTATTTAGATTTTACAATATACCGTGCTAAACAATCTAAGAAATATATATATACCGAATGTTCATTTTTAATTCGAACAGGTTTTTTTTTTTTTTTAATTCGTAAAAGATGCGTTGATGCGGTTTGTGCAGGTGAGTTATACGGCCAGGGTTACATTATGTGGGTGGCTAATCGTTGCGATAAGTCGGCTAATTAATATAAAATTCGTTAATTAACCTTTTAATTAGTGGAATTAAACATATGGTTCCAAATGGAAACTTAGAGAGCGTCATCGGAAAACACTAAATCAACTCTTTTAGAACGACTTGAAGCTCGTGGGAAACTCGGGGGCGCGCAAAAGTTACCACTCGTGAAGCAGGCGCAAAGCTACAGTTGCGGAACGCTATAATGATCTAATCATCCACGTTCCGCCACTGCTGGCATTGCGCCTGCTTCACGAGTGGTACTTTGGCGCGCCCCCGAGTTTCCCACGAGCTTCAAGTCGTTCTAAAAAGAGTTGATTTTGTGGTTTGCGATGACGCTCTCTAAGTTTTCAATTGGAACCATATGTTTATTTCCACTAATTAAAGGTTAATTAACGAATTTTAATTAATTAGCCGACTTATCGCAACGATTATCCATCGACATAATGTACCCTGGCCGTATGACTCACCTGCACAAACCGTATAAGTGCATCTTTTACGGATTTTTTAAAATAAATCTGTTCGAGTTAAAAATGAACACCTGATATATATATATATATATATATATATATATATATATATATATATATATATATATATATATATATATATATATATATATATATATATATATATATATATATATATATATATATATATATATATATATATATACACAGGGTGTTTCACGAAAGGTGGACAAATTCGATATGGCGAAAACTATGGGTCGCAACAAAAAAAGGCTTGTGTCGTTTTGGTCCTGGGCCGTGGGCCTATTTAGTACAATTATTAAAGTCCTGGTTAAAGTTTGAATTAAAAATGAACACCCGGTATATATAGACCGACACGCGGAGCGACTCTGTTTACCAACACGCCGCAAGGCCGCGCATGCGCGGTAGCTATGTGGGCAAGAGCAGCCCGGCTCTCGGCGTTTTCGCCATTGCGTTCTATGGCGTGCGCTCGTTGTTGTCGTTGTAGGGACGCTTGTATCTTTATTTGTGCGTCGTATTTCCTGAGAACGTATGTCATATCCTATGCCCGACTATTTGAGCTCGCTGCCCGAGCCTGAACGGCAGCGGTATCGAAACAAACTGTGCGGTGACGGCGTTGCCTTCGACGATCCGTATGCCGTAAACAAGGCCTGCTGGACTTCCGACGTAAAGTTGCTGCCACCGAAGTCGACGGCTCATGTCGTCGTTTATTTAGTTTTTTCGCCAAGCCAGTTCACGGCCGACACGGTGCAGGCGTACAAGTCTCTCGAGGCCTACGATTACTTCGAGTCGGTTTCCGCACTGCCGGCGGATCAGCAGTCTGTGGGTCTGCGGAAGTGTGTGTATTCATTAATTGATTAAATACACACAGCGTCTTCAAGTCAAGGTATGATATTTTTCCTACCCTCATGACCACAAGGCATGACAAGCAGTAACGCTTTGTCCTTTCTGCAGTCTTGGCGGTAACACGTTACAAGTAACGGCGTTGCCGGTAACGCGTTACTTTTTTCAATAACGTAGTAACCTACTCGTTACGTTTTCGACACAGTAACGGGTAACGTACTTACGTTACTACTTCAAGTAACGTAGTTACGTTACTCGTTACTCCTTCCCAAGTCTTAAAGAAATTACACTTTAATTTTTTCCGTGTTTTAGGCGTCAAGCCAGGTTTTTCTTGGCGTTTTTTCTCGTGAGTATTTAGATGAAACCGTAAAACGTGATAAAGTAATTATGTTCAGTTTCTGCACGAACATAATGTTTCTTGATATATGATATGTATCGTTAAAACCGTAAAATGTGCTAAATCTTAATTTAAAAAAAGTAACGCAGAAGTAACGTGCGTTACTTTTTATCGGTAGCGGTAACGGGTTCCTTTTATTTTTAGGCAACGTAGCTCGGTAACGCGTTACTTTTATTTGCAAGTAACGAGTAACGTACTTCGTTACTTTTTCCGGTAACGCCTATAACATGCCGTTCTGTCGTCGATCCTCTTCTGCTGGGTAGCACGGGCGTAGCGAGCCTCCGACGAGCGCTTGGCCGATGCTTTGTGCGCGAACACACATGGGAACAAAATCCCGGTGGTCTTGATCAGGCAACGCTTTCCCTGCACATAAGCAAGCCTCGGGACGGAGATTGAAATGGAAGCCGCACTTGCCTTCAAGAAAGTGTTTGCCGCACAAACAGTCGTTCGCGCGAGGCGACGATTCTTTTCGATCCACGCATATTATCCACCTTTTATGCCTTTCAGAGTCTGCCGGGAACTTGTGGAAACTCACTCCGCTACTTTTCTTGTACATTTCGGTGCAATTAACAGCAGCACAGCTTCGCGGCATGCTGAAATGCTATGACGCCCATGCGAAACGTGCGCCCTTTTGCCCACACCCTGCCACACCCCCCGGCTCCGGCGCGATCGCAGCGCCGCCGCAGCTCCGTGACGTCAAGCCCGCGTGTCGGTGTATATATATATATATATATATATATATATATATATATATATATATATATATATATATATATAATATATATATATATATATATATATATATATATATATATATATTTTGTAGCAAAGAAGACGACAAGCCTGGAGACAAGAAAGAACAACGACGATCGCGCGCGTCTTTTTAAAAAGCCGACCCGTGACAGTGCCGGCCAAAGCAAGCCACTTCAGTGACTCCACTTCTCTTGTCTCGCAATTAATATTATTCTTCGCTTCACTTAGTGGAGGTGCGGGCATTTCTCCATCACCTCGGAATCAAGTCTGGAGCTGAGAAGCCGCATTCACACATTGAAAGCAGCGATGACACCCCGTACTGCCAAAACAAGTTCCGCAATGACCTCAACGGCAACCCAAGCAGACATCGAATCCGAGTCGGTACTCACTACTAGCCAACCTGAGCCTCATATTTTCTCCAGGATTGGCGACGCTGACGTCAACGACTGGATTGACGCCCACGATCGCGCCAGTCGTTACAATCACTGGAACAATGCCACTAAATTGACTACCTCCATTTTCTACTTGTCCGACGTCGCGAAACTCTGGTTTCATAACCATGAACAAGACTTTCAAAGCTGGCAAATGTTTGCCATCCGCCTTAGGGAAGTTTTTAGAAGACCTGCGATGCGACAGATTACAGCAGACCGAAAGTTTTTTTCGCGCGCTCAACAGGCAACTGAATCATTTACATCCTACATGTAAGACGTGCTGGATCATGGCTGTCGAGTAGACATAAACATGCCTGAGCATGAAAAGGTGCGTCATCTCCTGAAAGGAATTGCCGAGGACGTTTTTCATGTTATACTCGTGCATAATCCGACAACCGTGAAGAAGGTTGTGGAAATATGCCAGCAGTTCCAGGAACCAAAAAAACAACGCTAGTCTGTTGCTGCCACAGTTCAACGTCTACCTGAGGTGAGGAGCATATCCGCACCACCAGTATGCCCAGACATCAATAGCACCAGTTTGAGCCAATTGATTCAGCACATTGTTCGAGAGGAGGTGTCTCGAGCTCTCCACCCCACACCAACATCACCTACATCAACATAGTCTGCACTGCGGTCACTCGTCCAAGCCGAACTGGCTTCTTCTATTCTGTCGCAGGTTCCATTGCCGCTTCAAACCATGCGGCCGACCTATGCAGAAATAGCTGCACCAACATTTACGACCAACTACCCTGCGGGCGGCATGCTA
This sequence comes from Ixodes ricinus, assembly GCA_037355805.1. Taxonomy (NCBI): domain Eukaryota; kingdom Metazoa; phylum Arthropoda; class Arachnida; order Ixodida; family Ixodidae; genus Ixodes; species Ixodes ricinus. The sequence goes on from JAZHYW010054508.1 coordinate 48,712, forward strand.
TATGTTCAACCGTTTGGCTACTCTCAGTCACGCATGCAGTCTGCTCGCCAACTGATCAATAGGCGCCCTGTATGCTATTATTTGTGAATTACGGATCTTACTTTCCGGGTGTGCCGTCGTCGCCCAGCCGACAAGTCGTCTTTAAGCTTCAGACAAACTGCTGCTGGGAACTCTGCCCTTCACTAGATATATACATATATATATATACATAACAGGTATGGTGGCGGCAGGCCGAGGGCGTGGGTATATAACCGAGAAGAAAAAAACCCTCGGTGAAAACAGCAACAACGGACGGTTTATTCTTCAACGTTTCGGCCGGAGTCCGGCCTCCGTCAGGCCTCCTCCTCCTTCCTGACGAAGGCCGGACTCCGGCCGAAACGGCGAAGAACAAACCGTCCGTTGTTGCTGTTTTTACCAAGGTTTTTTTCTTCTCGGCTATATATATATATATATATATATATATATATATATATATATATATATATATATATATATATATATATATATATATATATATATATATATATATATATATTTATATTTATATATATAAATATTGTGTGTTCTCGGTCACTGCTTGTCCGGAGAAAGGAAATATAGTTTTCACATCTGAAAGCTCCACTCTGTCTAAGTTCTGTGGGTGCCAGGAAACAGGACAGCAGGAGCAAGGCGGGAGGACGAGACAGCGTAGAGTCAGCACTTTGAAACAGCACGTGATATTCTCGATGACATCCTACCTGCTGTCGGCTCTGTCGAAGACTACTCGGCGTTTTTGATTTCCTCAGCATTAGTCTTGAGCGTGCTGCCCCGTGATGGCACAGCAGAAGAGCGAGTGCACGCCCCTCAGGGCTAGTGGGATGTTTTCCTGCATGACTGGTATGAAGTTCATCTTTCTCTTGCACCAAATATTTGGTGAGTGCCATAGACGAGTAATACAGAGCTACCACGAGCAAGCCGTTGTCCACCTTTGCGTTCCACGATTTACCAACTTCATCTGACGTCCCACAGAGATGGATGGGTACAGCACAGACCTATACCCTTGTAGATGGCCACTTGAATAACGAGTACACCAACTTTTCATACGTGCCCCTCTGTGATTTATGAATGGTGATATCACCTCCCTGCACAACGGGTAGCTGGCATCTCCCCTCCTCCTCCTCCTCCTCTCCTACTCCTTTGTCATCTCCGCCTTCCTCCTCCTCCCTCCTTCTCCTCTCCTCCTCTTCCTCCCTCCTCCACCGTCTCCTCCTCTTCCTTCTGCTCCACCCTCCTCCTCACGACGTCACACGACGTCACGCGTGACGTCATTATGGGAAACATTCCATGATGCAACGCGCGGGTCACGAGTGAGACCCGCGCGTTGCATCATGGAACGTTTCCCATAATGCAACGCGAAAGGACCGTCATGACGTCACTCGTGACCCTCGTGACAGTGACGTCACTCGTGACCCTCGTGACGTCACTGTGACGTACATGTGACGTCATTATGGGACGTTTCCCATAATGCACCGCGTAGTTACACCGACGGCGACGCCACTCAAGCCTAAAACGGGCGCCTAAGAGCTGCGCTCTAAAAGGAACGCCGTTGCGCCGATCGTTTCCTGGAAGACATGACGATCGAGCTTTCGTTCCAGTTTCACCGACGCAACATGGAACTGTGGCGTTCCTCCGTTCCTCCCAAAAGGAACGTCTGAACGTCGTTCTTTGAAACGCCGTTCCGTACACTGCCTGCGGACAGTTCAGTGGGGGCCGTGTTTTGGGTTAGCCCAGAGTAAACCTGAAGATAGATATATTCTTCCCGTAACATGTCGTCCGGATGGGTTAATGTTCGGGGTTTATCGGTATTTCCCGAAAATACGAAACTAATTGTTTTTAGAGCGCAGCCCTTAGGCACCCGTTTCCGGCTTGAGCGACGTCGGCGTCGCCGCCGAAGTAACCGCGCGGTGCATGATGGGTAAATTTCCCTGCTAAATCTAGCGGAAAATTTTCCCCGCTAAATCTAGCGGAAAATTTTTATCTGGCGGAAAATTCTTCTCGCTAAATCTAGCAGAAAAAGTTCCCCGCTAAAGCTAGCGAAAATTTTACCCGCTAAATCTAGCGGAAAATTTTCTCGCTAAATTTAGCGGAAAATTTTCCCCGCTATTTCTAGCGGAAGTTTTGCCCTGCTAAATCTAGCGGAAAATGTTCCCCGCTAAATTAAGCGGAAAATTTTCTCCGCCCCCCCCTCGAGGTCACGTGACCCCCAAACCACGTGCCCCCCTCCCCCGAGATCACGTGACCCCCCCCCCGCGCCTTCCCCTCCTCCTCAAGAGCTGCACTCTAATCCGGCGTGACAGGTAGTTGTAAATGGCTTTCATTTTTTTTTAAGTGATGAGTTAATTAAGGGAGGTTTCATTTGGTAATTTGTGTTTGAAGCGTAAAATATCCGTTTTTAATGGAACCCCTTTTCCCTTCTCCAATCCCAAAATTTTGCTCTTCCTTCCGTGGATTTCTACCTAAATTTAGCATGGAAATCGACGTCACGTGGCATGAAGTAACGTGTCGCTAAATTTGCGTGGAAACCTCACGCCACGTGACCTATACAGCAGTTTAGTCCCACCGCTAAATTTAGCGGGAAAATTGACGCCTCGTTACCTACTTGCAGCTATTCACTTTTTCCACTAAATATAGAGAGAAGTTAGCATGTCACGTGACCTATGCACCATGAGTATCCCGGCTAAATTTAGCGGCGAAATTGATACAATGTTGGTCCTCCTTCACTTCCCGAAATGGCTATTTAATGTTCTCTGAACAAATATAAACGATCGCTTCTTAAATACCCCATTTCACGTTTTATAATACTTTAAAAAAAAGTCGCTGCCAATGTTTGTTTGTTTTTCAGCTTGTTTTCTAGTTACGCCCTCGACGCCATTGCAAGATGCGCCTTCGGCACGAAAATGGGGTCGCATCTCGAAGAGGTCGAAGATTTCGCCGCCAAAACCAAGTCCTTTTTTCAAGTGCCTCAGACTGTTTCCGGCATCCTTTCACGTAAGACACGCGTGCTTATATATATATATATACTGGAACCTAAAAAGAGGAAGGCTCTGCATGAATAATGGTGTATTCGAACGGCGGAGTTTTTCTCCGCGGAGATGATTAAACGTCCATGAGATCGAGGTCACGTGCGCCGGCTCACGGATGTTTGCTAATTCCCCAAGTACGCGGAGAGCCGTGAAGAAACTGCGGCCGGGCTACAAAATATTCGACGTCCTGTTGGAGTGACCGCTTCCCTTCCTTTTTTGTAAGGATTGGGGTCAGTAGCATTGAGTAAGGGGGCGGGGGCTTTTACAGCATGAAATGTATTTTATCTCTTCCCCCAACCCCATAAATGTGCCCGTCCATACAATTCCCGCGAAATTGAGCGGGAAATTGATATCATGTGACCCCACCTTGCGAGACCTTTGCACTAATTCAATTTTCCCGCTAAATTCAACAGGAAAATGATCGTCATGACCAATAATTTGAGAAATATAAATATGTATATATATATATATATATATATATATATATATATATATATATATATATATATATATATATATATATATATATATATATATATATATATATATAAGAAGTGGCGAATGTTGACAAATGCTTCCGTTGATATAGGCAAAAGTAAGGTGCGCGGACACAGCAGCCGTAGGATGATAAAAATAAAATTCTAATTTAATGGCGAAAAAAGTCACGCAAGAAAAAATGTTGACGTGCCGAAAAAAGTTGTGTTAGTTTACGGGAATAATGAAGACTAGGCAAAAGAACGCTTGTTACGCGGAAAACAAACTTTTAAAAAGGACGGAATAAAAGTCAAAGTTAAAACACAAGAACTTACAAAAATAAATTGTTAAATGAAAAATAAAATAAAGAATAAAAAAAATAAAAAAATATGAATATAAATAAGAAAGGGGACTGACGTCCGTCAGGCCCCTTTCTTATTTGCAACCAGCCTCTGCTGGTTGCAGGGCAGGAGAAGTGCAACCAGCCTCTACTGCGTCGCGCGATGACAGCGCAGCAGAAGTTGGTTGTACTATCTCTCCACGGGGCGGTGCCGCCGGGGCCGAGATGCGCTCCGATAGCAAACAAAAACATTGTGCCCGTCTAATTTGTGAGGTTTTTCAGAAAGGTGTAAAATGCTTCGCGTTCCTTATATCGTTCTACAATTTGTTGATTTAGTGTTTTTGATGATGCTGAGCAATTTTTTAATTGAAACCATGCCCTTAAACACAATAAGAAAAGAGTTAATTACGCAAAAATAATTACCAACCTAATTATCCCGGACTTTAATAATTTTCCTAAATAGGCCCCTGGCCCAGGACCAAAACGACACAAGCGTTTTTTTTGTTGCGATGCGTAGTTTTCGCAATAGGGAATTTGTCCACAATTCGTGAAACACCCTGTGTATATAATGATGCCACGTGACTTGTAAAACACTGGACTGTATATATGGTCTTCTAAACAACTTAAAAGGATCGCTTCTTAAATACCTTCATTTTTTCCTCTCTTTTTCCCCACTATGGTTGATGAGCCCGTGAAGGTCTCGGAGAAAACGGGTTCGTTCCAAGAAAGACTCCGCCGACTCAACTACACGCGACTCCTTCGTGCGTAATTGCTCGCCCGTAATTGCTCACTCGCAGCTCCGTGACGTACTCGGTTTACTCCGCAGAGAAAGATCTGTCGTGCGAATACACCATAAACCAGAGATCGTACATATTGAAAAAAAGACAAGGTGTTTCGACATGATTACAAAATTATCTGATGAAAATGCACTCCTCTCGCTTGTCCGAAACACGTTGGCTTCACACATGCATGTGCTTCGAACGGATCTGCAGGCAGTTTTGTATGGCCTGTGTGATTAACACGCCTCAAACAGTGGCTGAAGGTGTTTTTTTTTTGTACGATGTATGAACTTGGATTAAGCGCGGAACCTCGACGAGTCCTTGTCCCCTCCCATGTGAGCTGTTTCGACCTTGAAAATAGAGTTTTAGAATAGGGGGCTTCAAACCTTGGGGGTCCCGAAGAACCCCCAAGGTTTGAAGCCTTGGGGTTCTTCGGGTGAAATAAGGGCTCATCACTGCGCATGCGCAGAACCCAAACTCTGTTTAAGGTTTGGGGTTGGCGCTCGCCCTCAACGCGAAATTCAAGGAATAGCGTGGGGCACCCTATTCGCTTGGGGCCGGGTTGCTTCGGCAAACATGGCGGCCCCCTCTCCGCTATCTTCGGAATACATTCGTCATGATCGCTGCAATACTAGCCAATTTCATTGCTAATGAATGGTGCAACCGGCTTTCACTTTGCTTTATCTCGCTTAAGTCACGAAGAATGAGCGGTGGGCTCACCCCATTTTAGAGATCATCCCTGATTCTGGCCGTTCTTAAGCCTAAAGAAACGAGGTAACCGTTGACAAGGCAACGTATTGCTACTCCGGCCGTGTTCTAAAATTTACTCGATCTTACTCCAGAGTAAGGATTTTGTATCTTGGCGTTCTACCACCTACCCGCGTCCGGCGTTTTTCAAACTGTGTTGTCACGTGACATGACCCACCGGAGTAACTCGAATTATTTTTGATAAGATTTGGAACACAGCCTCCGTCAAGGAGGTTAAAAATTCTAGGAGAGTGTATGTTCCAATATTTGGGAAGACTAGTCATAAATAGTTTAAACGACGTTATGGACAACGTGACCGTAGATCTCTTTGGCAATTGTTGCGCGTGATATGTCACGTGCGAGATGGATGGTTGCTTGTAGAAGGATTCCTTGCTGGCTTGCGCGTGCTCCATCCGGAAGGTTTTATCAGATCGAAGGCTAGACGCGAAGCAAGCAAGCAAGCGGTTGAGGCGGATCACGAGCAAACGACACACCGCTGCTGCTACACGGGATGATCAAGGCAATCGCCGCAATCGCAACGGAGAAAACGAAAGCCTGGTGTCGCCGGGACGCTAATTTCCTCCGGCTACGCGATGGGTGCTTGCAGCGTGGTCGACTGCCGCAATTGACCCTTTCCGAAATTCAGTCTGGCCACTTGATCACTATCATCATCTGTGGAACGGCATCTGTGCCATACCAATGGCGGCCTTCTAGTGACTGATAAAGGAAGACGTTGAAGATGCTGCTAAGCGGATGATGCGAGGCCTGTACATTCGGGGGTCAGTACGACGCGACGTAGGAATAGAACACAAAAGCTACGTAAGCGTTTAGTTCTAATAACTCAGATTCAGTCAATTTGTGGGCGGCACACAATCGGCTTTAAAGCACTTTGGTGTATAGAATTTTCTCGAGGCACCTGAGTGGGTTGGAGCTTTGTTCTGTATGCAGGTTCTTGGTCACCATCGAACTGAAAGTGATCGAGAAAGAACTCACACTGAACAATTCCTCGCGTGCCGTTGACTTGCGAAAGTGACGGTGCCGATACAAGTTCATTTCCGCCATTGATATGGCAAAACCTAAACTGCTTTACAAACCCCCAGATGGCACTGAATTTCGGAAAGGGTCTATTGGACTGGCTTTTCTTCAGCGGGCACTACCTTTCACCGGTAAGCCCTGGCCGTGTTACGCATACATAGTTTTACGATAACACGAATCGATCAACAAGTCTCTTAGATTTCTGACGATCGCCGAACTGCGGAAACGATGGATTTCGGCCGTTGGTCGCGGCGGTGGCTGGTCCCCATCGAGGTGTAGCGTGTTGTGCTCCGTGCACTTCCAATAGTCAATAAAATATCTCCGAACCGCGAGTCAAGTTTAGCTAGTTCAATTTGTCACTACAGCCGTAAAACGTCCCAGCGGACGATCTGCATAGTGGCTGTAACGAAAAGAAAAAAAACCAAACGTATTGTAGCGTGATATAACATGAGAGCGATGAGCGCAGCTATCAAATGTGCAGGCGGGCGCGAAACTTTTATTGCAGTAAAAGTCGGGTCGACATAGTTAGGCAATCATGTGTGTATATAATTTATTCTTGCTTTGGCTACTGTAGTAATTATTGCCCAGGAGAAAAAAAAGATAACTCCATGCTGATGCACGCAGATGCAATGCAAGGTACTTTACCCAAAACACGCCAACAGGCAATCGTTGCAGCGCTGACGTTCCACGTTGAATACTATGGTTTTCAGGTTGGTAACAATCTGAAGAAAACATAATGCATTTATTTATACTTTATACATAACGAAGCGCAGCAGCCGTAGAATCGGTAGGCTGAGCGCAGGCCAGAGTTTCTAGCCGCAATGACTGATAAATGAAGCCCACCACGCTCCCTGCTACCCACATCCATCAACCACGTGACGGTCAAGTGCTGTGGTCACGTTGATCCGATCAGTGAGGAGGGTAAGGATGAAAATGAGAAAGAGGCGAGGAGACAAGGGAGCATTCCTTGTGGAGGCCACGTGGCTGACGTCATGGCCCCTCCTACCTTTCTATCTCCTTGGCCTCTGCAGCTCCGAGTGGATTTTCTTCGTGGTACGATACCTGCAGCTTGAAAACAAGTATTTCAAGGCTTCAAAGTCGCTCAGCTCAGATCTAGATAGAGCCACTGCTCGAACAATATGCTAGCTCCTGTTCGTGTCAGTTTAGGCATAGTTGAAAGCCTTAATCTTCGGCGACAGACCATCAAAGCGCACACGAACGCCCAAAAAGTCCGATAACAAGCTCCAAATTAGAGCGCTACGGATTCTTTTATTTAGGCTGAATATAGCCAACAACATTTATACCGATTTTATATTGTCTCTTGTTTTAGCCGGCTTGACTGGGATTTACATTAACTATGATTTGAAATCAAAAAGTACTTGCTAAGCGTATATATTTTACGTTTTTAAATATTTTTTATTTATTGATTATTACGCTCGTTAGCCGCATTGGGGCTGCAACCGGGAAACGTAAGCGCGCTGCGCTACGTTGCGAAACCACTATTTTTTCAGCCGTCGACGCCAATCTTAGTGCGTTTGTGTCGCCCAATTTCTTAGGGGAACCCAAACGTTGGGGCCCTCTATCCTAAAGCTCTAGAGGGTCACCAAGTTGCGTAACTTACTACATTGCTGCTGCTCTTTTATCTTGAGAACTTTTCCATCACCGATTCGTGTTTCAACCTGTTTCAGTGTTGTACCCTAGTCTGGCAAAGTTCTTGAAGCTAGATGCCCTCAAATCCGATAAGCTGCCTTATTTCATTGGGCTCTCGGAGTCGATCATCAAGGAGCGAAGACACCAAGAAAGCGTGAGATGAACTTCTTCCTTTGATATTTCTATGTGCGGGGGCTTTTCATTGTGATTTAACGTGGTTTCTAAGGCCCGTTCAGACGCTTGCGTTTGCTTACGACCGAGTTCTTGTTATCTCTAATGACCGGAGGACACACTGGCACGCTGGCGCCATCTAAGGTGACCTAGGAACTGCACTTCACTAGAGCGACGGTGGTTTTGCGGTATTTGCGAGCTCGAATGGACATACTATCGATGAGAAATTGTCGATTGTAACATTGTCACCAGTCAAAAGTCAACAAGAGTCTAGCCAGCTTGGCTTCACTGACGATGTTTCCTGTACGGGAGACGTAATATCCGCTTAAATTGGTATATTTCTAAAATAAAGTCATTGTAGTCTCATTGTAATAAGCTCTGGCTTCTTGGAATTTTTTCCACTGTCAAACGTTTTTCGAGCCAATCAAAAAATTGATGATGCGCAAGAGAAGAATGGAGTGGAGTGGAGTGAAACGAACGTTTCTTGAAATTGTTTGATGGTTACGCTTTGGTAGGGTGTGGTACACTTAGCGGCGTTTCCCATCGCCTCCCAACCTGCCCCGCGGCTGCATCTGCTTGCGTCGCCTGACGTCACGTGACCTAGATAAGAAAGGGTTAACTCATTCTGAAGTGTCGGCCAATCGGAAGGGTCGCGTAGTAAGGACGGGCGCTGCGGGAAGAGCACCGAGCAGACAACAGGGACGAGCGGCCGCTACTGACTTGCTCTTGAGCGGACCCCCGTGCGAGAAGGGCCTACCTGCCTGCTCTCGTGGGCTCACGGAGACGTCAGCACTGGGCCGCCTGTGCGGGTGCCGGCGCTGTTTGCCAAGCCACCCTACTACCAGGACGAGGAAAAATTGAACCTCCTGCTACACCAGACACCCGTCGAACTACCGCGACCGAGTCTCCGCTGGACCATGCCCTGAGCGAATAAACAGTTCCGTGATTGGTTGTCTGCGATGGGATTCCATTCAGAGGTGACAGGTCGGGAACGTAAAAAAAAAACATTGCAAGGGCCAGCAAAATAAATAAGAAATAAGTGAAATGAATGAAAATGCAAAGTATTCCCTACGCATTAAATGGCGCAAGCGTAGTTCTTTTAGGGTTTATGAGCTTCTAAGCCACTAGGCCGCAAGTAGACGCATGTGTGTCTTCTCTTTTTGTCCTTGTTTATAATTCGCGCTGTTGCTATTGATGCGAACTCTTATCAAATCGCCCAAGCTTTCATTTTAACAAGCTGCAGATATGTATAAACCTGAAATAAACAGGGTCTCCGTTGTGGCACTGAGCAAGGTGGTATGCGTCATGCTCAGGGATATTGCACCATGCTCGTCATTCATCCAACTTCCCCCGCAGATGGCAGCGACGGGATGCCCCAAGTGTTTTGTGGTAAAAGTAGGCGCTCCAGATTTCCTAGAGTGTAGGTTCGTGTGTTCAATACGCACCAACACGGGCTCCTCACGTCACACCACTGCGGTGGTGCTGCTATCGGCTGGGCTCATGCCCAGGCACTTCGAGCCAATGTGGTCCCTGCGCACACGCAGTTTCCACACCCCGTGTAGGTTGGTTTGTAATGAACGCGCTGGTCTAAAGACCGTGCACTATGTTCACTGACTGCTATTCGTTATTCGTCATTCTTATCGATTGATGCCGCATTCTCAATGGCTGCAAGGCGATAATAGCCTGCTTGGGTATAGCCACGCCCTGCGTGGGTGACTATTCGCAGCGCAAGTTCGTCCGCTTATTGCGAAGAGGTTGAGGTGACGTCAGAACGACGCCTAGTTCTAATTGGCTGGATGTATAGTGAGTAGACTTCCATGATAGGTGCCTTCAGGTTCGCCCACTATTTTTTGTTTTTTAATCAGTCAATAAGAGCTTGGCGTTCTGACGTCACCGCAACCTCTACAAATAAAGCGAGCGAACTTACGCTCCGCATTAGCTGCGATGATAACTTGCTTGGGCATCGCCAAACACTGCGAGAGTGTCTATACTCTAGGAGTGCGCGTGGCGAGGTGTAGTTATCACTCTAAAAAATGACTGCGCGTCTACTTACCCGCAAAACACTCAAAGAGCCAATCTCTGCGATCTACGAAATCAGCTCAGCGAATAATGAGGCGGAACATCCGTTTAGACCTAAAAATGAAGTCTGCGATGTGCCATTTCGCAATGCAAAGCGTCATGCTCTCATTGCGTAATGCCAGAGCGCAGACTGAATTTTGAGATCTAAACAGATGTTCCGCCTCATCATTCGCTGAGTTGATTTCGTAGATCGCAGGGGTTGGCTTTCGAGTGTTTTGCGGGAAAGTACACACGCAGGCATTTCTTACAGAGTACGTAAGCAACACACCGAATTTGCAGAGACAAGAGGACTTCTTACAACTCATGGTTGACTCGCAAGAAGAGAACAGTTCCTCTGGCGCCGATTCCCAGACTCACGACAGACTTTTCAATCCGGACTCTGGCTCCAAAGCCTTTTCCATGGGCAGACGAAGTGGTATGTCTTTCTTGGCTGCAGAGACTCGTTCATTTCATTCCAATGCAGGATAGACCCATTTCAAAAGTGCTCGCCACCCAATAGTTGCTGTGCCAGTTATCCGAATCTTCCATCGGTGTTCGTTCACCAGATCTGATTATGTATTAGACACGAGTGCCACGTTAGCATTCGGCGAGGACTCGTACCAAATCACGCCTTTCTTGCTCAAGAAATGGCAACCGCCAGTGATGCTTGATTCACTTTTGAATAGGGTGTACTGTCCCTGTGCGCATTTTTCAGCCCTGATATAGTATCCCGAGCTCCGTCTATTGCTTGCCGTGCTTGACTTTTCTTGTGTTCTGCAGAAAAGTGAAATCACGTACTTTTATTTTTAGATTGTATGTGGTACTTAGAGGACGACAGGCAGAGTGATTAGAGAATTCAGTGCTGTCGCCTTTTTCCACATTTCAGCCTTGACAAAAAGTGAGGCGCTTGCCCAGTGCGTCTTGTTCTTTCTCGCCGGCCGCGACACGACTGCGACGTCGCTGGTACATGCCATCTACTTGCTCGCCCTGAACCCCGAAGCCCAGGTGAAGCTGAGGAAAGAGGCGGACGAATGCTTCGAGAAACACGTAAGGAAATCGGGGGAGTCATAGAAGGCAAGACATGCACATTCGTCATCGTTATTAGATCCCCTACCCACCCCAAAAGCGACAGACGCAGGCGTCTGAGCGTCTCCGCGTGTCAGCATTGCGCTCGTGGGCAGACGCTGCAAACGTGCTGGCAACAACAGACGCGACCTAAACGTCGCTACATGAATCAAATATCGATGACTTTCGGGGGAGAAGAAACAGGCGAATGCGGAGCAGAAGTTTGTCTGCTTCTTTTGCAGGGGTTGTGTTTACATCAGAACGCCAAGCTCTGATTGGTTCTCGATGAAGGATACTGGGTAGACTTCAAGGCATCTTGCTTCCTAAACTTCTAACTTACTAACCCTCTTACTAACCTTTCATACGAGCCAATCAGAGCTTGGCGGATTTCTGACGTCACCGCAACTCCTTCGCAAGAAGCAGACGACTTGCTCTCCGCATTGTCTTTTAGGTAAATAGATCCCTTTCGAACCTCAGTCTGGCAACTTTGGAAATTATCATCATCATCTCAGCGTATGGCAGCTGTGTCAAACTAGTGGCAGCTCTCTAAAATCTGATGGATACATAAGTCGATGACACTACCAGGCGGAGGATATGTATAGGAGGCATGTAAGTCACGCAGAAACTAAATAGCTCCAAGCTAGCGAGCGTTTGTTTTCTGAGGAGCGCTATCCTGGCGGATTTTCTCCGTACCAATGCTAATGTGAGGACTCGTTCATGTGAAGCAGACAGGAAGGAGCCTATCAGCTCAAATAAACTGCTGTTATCATCCGCGTCTTCTCAGCGTGGTCTGATTGAAAGGGGGACGTCCTCTAAATTGGAGCTATTTAATTTCTGCGAGACTCCATGTTCTAGACGTCGGTACAACAAGACGCACGAATTAGATCGAAGGGCTTCGTAAGTGTTTATTTCGGAGTGTAGTTCAGTCAATAGTTTTGGCAGACGTGCGACTGTAGCCTTTTGATGACGAAAGTTTAATCAAGGGGCCTTTGGGTCGGAACTTTGTACTCTGGAGTTATTATGTTCACACAATAGAAACTAAAACAAATCAAGCAAAAGGTTATAGGGTGATCAAATGACCAGTTCTCATCTGCCAATAGCGTGCGGAAATGACGGTGTCCGATGAAATACTTTTTTTGTGACCGCCGTTAGTTCGTCGGAATTTAAACTGCTTTTTAAGCCACCAAATGGCACAGACCTTTGAAAAGGGTGTATGTATGAAGTTCTAACAGCATTTTGGTGAATCTATTTTACGTTACCCAATCAAAACTTAAAAATGACAAAAAATACCACGTGATATTGAATGCGAATGCATTTTTATGCAAAGGCGATAAAATAGCTGGACTTTGTGTAAGTGCTCATCTTAAGAACTTAGATCATAAGACGTTTATGGACTGTTTCCTGAACTGCTTCGCAACAAAAATAGGGTACACAAACTTCTGACCTAATTTAGCGACACGACCATGATAAATTGGTAACGTATATTTCTGCTTATGCTGCTCGAAAACATTTTCGGCCAGTAGTTTTAAATCAATGCAAAAAAAAAACATATCTTTTTGTTTTTGTTTTTTTTTGTTGGGGGGGGGGACAAAGATTTACGAATGATAACCTAATACCGACATTGTCTGATAGGTGATAGTGAGCCTGGTGGTCAGAGTTTACCTTTGTGCAAGTTTACAACTATGATATACAGGTTCTTTTGTTCGCATCATGTTTTCTTTTCAACCGCCACGCTCCTCAGGCACAGGGTCTAGATCACCATCTTAAAGGTAAACCCGTATACACGCAAACTAACATGTACAAACATTCGCCTATTCTCCTCGCCATTACGGATCAGAAGAGCCTTTCCAGGGAAATCGCCTCCATCGGTGCTCATCTGTCTTTTATTGCAACCGTAAACGTGACGAATATCACACCTCATATATTAAATTTATTAGTATAGATTAAAGAAGTACTGTAAGATTTTGTGCATAAAAGAAGACAAATATTGCAATTCAACTTAGTCCATAAATCAAGTTGGACGCAAGCAATCGCCATATTCGTGTTTTGTTTGATGCACATTTTTTATAGTATTTTTGATATATATTCAATTATTGCCGAAAGTGCTGGTACGCGTCGAGATATTCGTTGTATGCACTATTTGTACCTTTTTCTTTAATGTGCGTTGCTTCGTTCTGTTTAGTTTTTCAAACTATTGTAATATATTCCCCTTTGTAAGGCCCGTAAATGCATTAAGGTAAGTATATTAAAAAAATTCGACCTCATATTTTTAAAGTTGCAGCTTGCAAGCAAATGGTCAGTTTATTTAACGACAAAAAAGTTTGGTGCGTTTTTTTTTATAAAGCGAGTAACGCCAAATTATAGCGTGTTTCCTTAGCAGGTGTTGTTTGATTTAATTTCTACCATTTATTTCCTCATCTGGGCATTTGTTAAAAGCGAACGGTAGTGCCTTACTTAAGTTATGAGGCACAATAAATAGATCTAATTTTTTGTTGTTGCATCCCAGGGAGAAGAGTTAACAATGGACGTCGTTGCAAAGCTCCCGTACGTTCATGGGGTGGTTTCGGAGACTCTCAGGATGCTGCCGCCTGCAACCAGGTGGGGACGATTTGCTCATGAAGAATTCCACATTCGGGCTCTAGCCGGCGACTTTACTTTCCCTCTCGACGTAAATAGTGTCCGGAATCCTTCGCGACGTAAGGCCCAGTCACACATTCCCGTTTTGCTTACGTAGCCTTATGTTTCGAAAACTTACTTCGGCTGGCGTCGAGAAGCACCGATAAATCCATGCTTCATACGAAGCGTGGAAATTTTCAAGGGGTACCACAGCTGCATCCGCGGCCAACGAAGCACATATGTCCTGGTGGTTAATGAGGCAATGTAAGAAAACGTAAGCGAAGGATCCTCCGTGAATCAATATTCTTCTACATTCTAAAAAAAATGATAATAATCTGCGTGATCCTTTATTTGCAGAACACAAAGACCTCCAATCGCGGCAAACGACGGTAGGACGAGAGTGAATAGCAAAACTCAGAAAACGACAAGAAAAAAAGTGCCATGTCCTCATATACATTAGGGCATACTTTTTGTTCATTTTTTACTCGCCTTTCCTTTCTGCGCACATCGCATTTTGAAATTTAATCATATCCCAAGTTTTGTCATTCGCTGGTATCCTTCACTTGTTCGCGGGGATTGGCTGTCTTCGTTTCTGTTGAAAATTGAACACGTATATTTTTTTTTGCAAGTAAAGCGACGATGTTATGATTTAAGGGAGCTAATCGAGCAACGAAAAAAGTGCAACGTACGACGCTAATCACTAACGCATCATAAAAACGACAAGACGTCCGGTGCAGGTACGATGATAGAGTTATCAGCGGACAATCCTCAAACATGTGCGACGCATGCTTGCTTCATACATGTCAATGCTTGGAACCTCTCTTCAGGCAGTTTTTGTATGACCGCGTAATAGGGCTGTCACGAAGGGAAGAGACACTCTTCACACAGCGTCTGCAGACCTCTTTTGTAGGATGTACTAGCGGTGCAACCGCGGCATAAATCTCCAGTTGCAGTTCCCGCGGCATTGAAAGCGACCATCAAAGGAGAGTCTCCGACAGTTGATGACGTTGGCAGTAAACTGTTTTTATGTTTTTTTCTTCTTCTTTTTCTGCAGAGTCGAACGATCAGCTTCGGAAAACTACGTTCTCGGCGACACAGGCATCAAAGTTCCAAAAGGGTGCCTGATAGCGATACCAATCTACTCGATGCACCATGATCCGGAGTATTTCCCCGATCCCTTCACTTTCAAACCAGAAAGGCAAGAAATATTGAGGCTGGTTCGCACACTTCGCGACCGTGTTCCTTGGAACCACTTAAAGTCTCCACGAGAGAACACACCGGCGAAATCTATCGGGAAGCCTTGAAAAACTTGGCATCTTTGATGCTTCCTTTTTTGTCGCGCATCATTTCTTTTCGATTCAGAAAAACATTTAACGATGATAAAAACGACCATTTCTTCTTAGATAGTTCGTACATTTCATCTCTCAAATACCACAAAACCTTCGCTCAGGCAAATGCAGTTCCATGGTCACCTCATAGGTGGCGCCAGCGCGCCACTGGTGCTTGTGTAACACCGAGGTAGAGTGAACTTGAAAGGATTAAGGTGGGCCACCGGACTGCTATTTCTGAAGCTCCGCCATGCAGAAAAAATATCAGAGGGCACTGCGAGCGAAGTGGCTTGGATTTGCATACCCAGAGTAAACGAGCACTGCTGTATGAGCTCTTGCCCAAACGGGCGGATAATTTTTAACGCAGAATGTATTTGTCAGCCGGTACACTTATGCATGTATCCCCATTAGCTGCTATGACTTGCGCGTCAGAATTTTATGTTGTCCTTATTCGCTTAATTGCTTTACAATTTCGCTTCCATGGGACAACGGGTTCACTTTCAATCTAATACGTAATGAGCGATATGCCCTACCGGTGAAGACTTCTGTGAGAGTGCATGTTTCCTCGCACTCATGTTTACACATCGACCAGTCTGGCCCACGTAAACCTTCCCACACCAGACAAGAATCTGGTATACTACTCCTTCGAGGCAGCTCACAAACTTATAAACATGCTTGACACCGCATTCTTCCTGTTTGTCGTGTTGAGAGTTCGATTTCAGGACCTAGTTGTTTCGACTTCTCAGGTGTAGAAAGCAGCACCTTCACACCAAACCTGTTGGCTACCCGTTTTACGCCATGTGAAAAACAAATTAAACAATCGCAATTTGTGTAGTGATTAAATTAGATTAAATTCACGAAGTCAAAATACAATGTTGAACTAAAACACTACTTGGCTAGGTGGCGCAAGTTACCACCCGATTCAAACAGACTAGCCACCATCCTTCCAATCAAGAATCCAAGCGTTCCCTGAGAGCCTGTGTCACAGAGTTTCCAACAGCTCGATCGAAGTCACGCAATCTATGGGCTGCATTTGCAATACGAGCTCCGATGAGTTGCCGAAAGCGTTGATCGTCTGCGAACCCTTAGGGGTTTGCAGACCCTGCAGACCCTTGCAGACATTTGCAAACACTTAGGGGTTTGCAGCCTATGTATCCAGATTATGACTTTCCCCTTGGATTCGCTTATATTTGATTATGAGGGAATTGTTCAACTTATTGACAATTTGAAAATATTTTCCTACTGTGACTTTGATAATATTACCCTAAATGTTTAAAGCATACAAAAATTTACTTTTTCGTTTATCTTTCTAGAATTTTTTAACAATCCCTTAGCCTTGGTGTGTTGTCACGTGACTGGAAAATAGGGAAGGTGGTTCCGTTTCACAAAA